>JAYMFT010374239.1:0-21257 GCA_038088735.1 Panulirus argus
TCACATAAGTATATTTGTGAATATCCCTCTTTTTAAACCAGGTATTCCCAATCACTAGTCTTTTTTCAGCACACAAACCTAGGAACCCTTTCATTGAAGGGCTCCTGTTCTTTCATGTATATCAGATATTTTCTATATGGTAAGACATGTAGTTTTTTCATTAAACTTCAAAACCAAAGGTATCAAAGACTCATCATGATGTCCTGGAAGGGCTTTAGAGCAGGACAAGCTTTACAGTATGATTTTATATATGTTACACAGGTGTGACACCAGTCTGCATGAAGCTACATATGAAAGTGGGAACATGGAAAGTTCAGACAGGGAGAGGTCGCAAGTCATCGATAGATCCTGGTTCATCTGTATCTTCACTGGTTTGTAGCTTCAACTCATCCTCAAATAGCAGAGTGAGTCTCACACATAGTAAAATGATACTGGGAATCACCCAGTGTTAGTTTTCTGTAAACATATCAGACATAAACAAATGCTAAGGATTCCATCAGGAAGCTACTTTGGGGAAAATACAAAACACAAAAAGGAAAAGGGAAGGAAAGCCATTTATGTATCCTGGGAATAGTGCAAAAGTGCAGACACTTCTGGCACAGTGAATTCCAGTTGCCAGAGTCAGTTAATATTTGTTCATCGGTCAAAGAACATGGTAGGCTAGTTGTTATCCATTGTTTTTCATGCTGTCATTAAGTAGTAAGACATCAAGTGCATGTTTTATCCTTGCTGAAATGTAATTGTTTTTTCTATAAAACTGTTGAAACCATATGGCTGACATTGTGAAGATGGGGAAACGCTTAACAAAAAATGACATTAATTCTTTTTCCCTTCACTTGCTGTTTGCCCATGTATTTCTGCTATAAAACTGTCAAAGCCATATGACTTATTTGAGGAAGATAGGGAAACTCTCAATAGAAAGTGCTACATTGATGCTTAAAGCATGCAAAAAATATAATTGTACTGTATCTTCAGGAATAGGGAGATAAAATTTCATGAAGATGCTGCTGTAGTCACCTGCAAACATCTACAAACAATTCATCTGCTCCAGTTTAAACTGTACCTCACCAGACAGGTCTTTTGTAATCTCAAAGAAAACATAACAATGCTGCTGTCAGAACAATAATTAGCCGTCTAGCAACCACAAACATTTTACTCCTACACAATGAAACAAAGATCATCCCAATAAATCCCACCACAACATTCTTGGCACTTGGTTCTATGCAACAACACAAGACCCATCCCATCCAAACCCCTCTATAACTAAACTCTAACCCTCAAGTAGAAATAAATAGCTTACCACTGCCTCACTATTCAACAGCCTCCACTTACTGTGTATGCCACCCTCACAGTATCCCCCACCCCTAATGAATATAACACGGACAGAACACATACACACTGAAATAATCCAACAAGTGCTAAACAGCTGCACTATCAACTTTTGTCTTAGATTCCATCACACCAGACATACACCTGTCAGAAGCTACCCTTCCTAGACAAACATGATTCACTCTTTTTCTGGCTGTATTCTGGACATCACCCATCCCTACAACACTGCAAGCACCCTTCCAGCATATCCCAAAACCTCTCATGTGCTTTTGTGAGAATAAATGGAATCCTAGTCATCAAGCTCATGAGAATGGGAATGCAATCTTCATGATTATTTCTTGAGAATAGGAATGTAAGTATTGGTAACAGATAGAGTATCTAAAAGTAATGCATTTCATTGCCTTGCAGAAAAATCATGTGAAGCAAGTTGGTCTTTCAAAGGAGGAGTGGGCATGGTGGAGGGAAAAGCTTTTTGTACCAACACAGGAAATCAAGACCATACCCCAGCCTTCTTTAACCAGCATTGGAAGTCATGGTAGGTTCAGACTCCTTTTAAAGCCATGCTCTCTTAAGAGATGAACTTCAGGTAAAATAGGAAGAGGGAATTTTAATGATGACCCCTGCGAGAAAATGTTTTAGTGTGTACAGATTTTTAAACTTGAGGTATCTGATCAGTGCAGCTATCCATTAGGATTCTTCCACATCTGATATCTACAGATTGTCCTTCAAAATTTTGGCTATTTAACTTTTTAACCCCCAAGCAGAAATGATACCATCTCTTGTGAGTTAGCCACTTGAGTTACTGCTCTTCAGGCATCTAAAGTCACTTTTGCTTACATTGTCTGTTGTTGACTTTATTTCTTCGTGGGAGATGTTATTGGTATGGGACTATTTTATCAGAGAAAAATGTCATATTTTTACAGTGTCAGCTAAAAAGTTTGCAAACACATCAACAGTTTGTCAGAAATTAATACAAATAAGTGGAAGTGTGTGGTCTTAAGTATTTAGGAGAAAATTAAGATGGTAAAACCCAATGAAGAAGGTTAGTTAATGGCTAGACTATACTGTGAATTTGATTTAGGTAAGAAAATTTTAATGAAAGTTCCACTTCACCTATACCTGTATTGTAAGACCTTGAGAAGAACTTCAGCATTTTTGTAATTATATTCATTATTGCATAATAGATTTTTTTCAGTTTTTTCTTAAATTTTTCCAGATAGTTTCATAAGAAATGCTTAGGTATCCACCTTTTCCAACTGTCTGACTTGCTGCAGGTCCCATTATAGTTGGATGCTCAGATTTTCAGTGTAATTGCATATTTAGCATTAACAGATATGAAAGACCTTGTGGGGGCAAAGTTAGGTTGATTTTCAGTGTAATTACATATTTATTATTAACAGATATGAAAGACCTTGTGAGAGCAAAATTAGGTTGATATATAGATAGAAGTTTAGGCAAAGAAAAAGAAAGAAATACAGACATGGAAATTCAACAGTCCTTTGAAGACGGTGCAGTGTAGACCAGCAACCAGCGCTTTAGACTGCCTTGTGAATGTTAGGGGAAAGAACCTTTTCCTTCCTTTTTTGCTCTCTAGATATGCTTTAAGAGGCATTGGAGGCCACCATTTTACTACCTGGGTAGAACTTACTAATGTGTAGTGTGAATACTTAAGATATGTCTTTAGTTTAGTAGGCAAAAAACAGTGCCATATATAATTTGAGGAGTTAAGAGAAATATGTATTCTCTTACAGATTCAGAAGAGGACTCCATTAGTGTGAACAGCATAAACCTAGGAATTTATCAACCATGGCAAACCATTGCCCAAACAGCTCATGTCATAGGTCACTCTTCCCGCACATTGCATCTAGTTCAGCTGGCAGAATTTATTGGTCTTCAGTATCATTTTGATCCAGGTGATGACCCTTATGGCTTGGAGATGGCATCTTTTCTGGATATGGCTTACATTGAAGGTTAGTTTTTTGTGTTTCTTAAAGTTACTTAGATGAAGGTTAGCAAACTTCACAAACATAATGGGTATGGAAGATATTTTCTGTATAGAGCCATTTGGGCTTCAGGAGAGCGCTTGATTATAAAAAGATTAAAGTACCACTTAATCCTTTAAATTGGGTTCATTTTTCAGCATTACACTTTCATCAGGTCATTTGTAGCGCTCTTAAATCTATATAGCATTCCACTGATCCCCTGACATCATGGGTTTAGACCTACAGGAGGCATGACCAAGCAGCTAACCAACATCACATACATGTTCAGCTCTTTGAAGTGTATTACAGCTGACTTTTGCTCTGGATGAGTTGTGGTTAATCATCTTGTGACCTTATCTTCTGACTTTAGGTGTACAATTATGTTTCATTTTCAATCACAGTAATTGTATAGTGGTACAAATTGTCTTAGAAGGAAGTACATAAAGTTTTTTCTCGTAAAGAATACACTGAACTATTACTTGCGATTTATTTTAGTTTTCTTCAAAAATTAGATTTGCTTTAAAATCACAATATAGGTAATGTTTTTCATGCTGAAAAGGATTCCGATGTGAAAATCATATTTTTGGATCATCAGATTCTGTAATTAAGCTTTTAATAATGTAAATTAAATATATTCCATTATTATTACTTTCATAATTATACACTATGTCAACCCAAAGTGGCATTTTTTTGACATTTTCTATCTTTATTTCAAGGAAAGAAGACTCACATTATGTTATATTCCAGTTTTGAAAGAAAAGTTTTTTCTCGTTAAAAAAATACCCTGAAGTATTACCTGCGGTTTTTGTCAGTTTTCTTCAAAAAATAGATTTATTTTAAATTCACTGTATAGGTAATGCTTTTCATGCTGAAAAGGATTCTGTTGTGAAAATCGTGTTTTTTGATCATCAGATTCTTTAATTAAGCATTTAATAATTGTATATAGAATGTATTTCATTGTTATTACCTCCATAATTATATGCTATATGTCAACCCAAAGTGGCATTTTTCGACATTTTCTATCTTTATTTCAAGGAAAGAAGACTTTCATGATGTTATATTCCAGTTTTGAAACAAAAAGTTTTTGTCGGAAAAAATACCCTGAACTATTACCTACAGTTTTTGTCAGTTTTCTTCAAAAAAAAGATTTGCTTTAAAATCACAGTATAGGTAATGTTTTTCATGCTGAAAAGGATACTGATGTGAAAATTGTGTTTTTGGATCAGCATATTCTGTAATTATGCTTTTGATGATTGTATATTGAATATATTCCATTATTATTACCTTCTTAATTATATGATATATGTCAACCCAAAGTAGCGTTTTTCACCGTTTTCTTTATTTATTTCAAGGAGAGATGGATTTCATCATGTTATATTCCAATTTTGAAACAAAAAGTTTTTTCTCATAAAAAATACCTGCGGCTTTTCATCAGTTTTCCTCTAAAAATAGATTTGCTTTAAAATCACAGTATAGGTTATGTTTTTCATGCTGAAAAGGATTCTGATGTGAAAATCATGTTTTTGGATCATCAGATTCTGTAATTAAGCTTTTAATAATAGTTTATTGAATATATTCCATTATTATTACCTTCATAATTATATGCTATGTGTCAACCCAGAGTGGCGTTTTTCGACGTCATCTATCTTTATTTCAAGGAAAGAAGACTTTCATTATGTTATGTTCCAGTTTTGAAACAAAAAGTTTTTTCTTGGAAAAAATACCCTAAACTATTACCTGCTATTTTTGTCCTTTTTTTTTCCAAAAATATATTTGCTTTAAAATCTCAGTATTAGTAATGTTTTTCATGCTGAAAAGGATTCTGATGTGAAAATCATGTTTTTAGATCATCAGTTTCTGTAATTAAGCATTTAATAATTGCATATTGAATATATTCCATTATTACCTTCATGATTATATGCTATATGTTAACCCAAAGTGGCATTTTTTGACATTTTCTATCTTTATTTCAAGGAAAGAAGACTTTCATTATATTCCAGTTTTGAAACAAAAAGTTTTTTCTCTTAAAAAAATACCCTGAACTATTACCTGTGAATTTTTGTTAGGTTTCTTCAGAAAAATAGATTTGCTTTAAAATCACAACATTGGTAATATTTTTCATGCTGAAAAGGATTCTGATGTGAAAATCGTGTTTTTGGATCATCAGTTTCTGTAATTAAGGTTTTAATAATTGTATATTGAGTATATCCCATTATTTTTACCTTCATGATTATATGCTAAATGTCAACCCAAAGTTGCATTTTTTGACATTTTCTATCTTTATTTCAAGGAAAGAAGACTTTCATTATGTTTTATTCCAGTTTTGAAACAAAGTTTTTTCTCAGAAAAAATACTCTGAACTATTGCCTGCAGTTTTTGTCAGTTTTCTTCAAAAAATATATTTGCCTTAAAATCACAGTATAGGTAATATTTTTCCAGTTTTGAAACAAAAAGTTTTTTCTCAGAAAAAATACCTCTGCAGTTTTTGTCAGTTTTCTTCAAAAATAGATTTGCTTTAAAATCACAGTATAGATAATATTTTTCATGCTGAAAAGGATTCTGATGTGAAAATTGTGTTTTTGGATCATCAGTTTCTGTAATTAAGCTTTTGATAATTGTATATTGAATATATTCGATTATTATTAGCTTCATGATTATATGCTTTATGTCAACTCAAAGTGGCATTTTTCGACATTTTCTATCTGTATTTCAAGGAAAGAAGACTTTCATTGTGTTGTATTCCAGTTTTGAAACAAAAAGTTTGTTTCTTAGAAAAAATACCCTGAACTATTACCTGCGGTTATTGTCAGTTTTCTTCAAAAGAATAGATCTGCTTTAAAAGCACAGTATAGGTAATATTTTTCATGCTGAAAAGGATTCTGATGTGAAAATCATGTTTTTGGATCATCAGACTCTGTAATTAATCTTTTAATAATTGTATATTGAATATATTCCATTATTATTACCTTCATGATTATACGCTATATGTCAACCCAAACTGGCATTTTTTTGACATTTTTTACGTTATTTCAAGGAAAGAAGACTTTCATTATGTTATATTCCAGTTTTGAAACAAAAAGTTTTTCTCGTAAAAATACCCTGAACTATGATCTGGTTTTTGTCAATTTTCTTTAAAAAATAGATTTACTTTAAAATCACAGTATAGGTAGTGTTTTTCATGCTGGTAATGATTGTAATGTGAAAATTGTGTTTTTGGATCATCAGATTCTGTAATTAAGCTTTTAATAATTGTATATTGAATATATTCCATTATTATTACCTTCATGATTATACGCTATATGTCAACCGAAAGTGGCATTTTTTGACATTTTCTATCTAAATTTCAAGGAAAGAAGACTTTCATTATGTTATATTCCAGTTTTGAAGCAAAAATTTTTTTCTTATGAAAAATCCCTTTTTTTTTTTTTTTTTTTTTTTTTTTTTTTTTTTTTTGAGACGGCACTGGCAGCTAAGGCCCTAATCAAGGCCATCCCATTAACACTATATATATATACCCTAGCCTGAGCCAGGTTATTAAGCTTTTAATAATTGTTTATTGAATATATTCCATTATTATTAACTTCATAATTATACATTATATGTCAACTCAAAGTGGCATTTTTTGACATTTTCTATCTATATTTCAAGAAAAGAAGATTTTTCATCATGTTATATTCTTCATGAAAGTTCCAATTTTAGGTATGAGAAATAACATTTTACATTCAGTTAAATGCCTGTGTATTAGTTCATTATTTGTTGTACTATTACTGATAGACTAAATTTTATTTCTCAACAGGTAACAGTGTCAAGAAGGCATTGTCGTTCACTGCTGTAAAACGTGATGAATCCAGAGATGCACTGCATACACTGACATTACACAAACGTGTTACAAATAAAATGGGAACTGGACGAAAGAATTCATGTGCATCTAAAGGAAAGAAAACAAAAAAACCTGTTCAAAGCTCTCTTATCACAAGCATGTTGATTCAAAGGCCTCATCAAGTAGAAAAGGAAAAATTTGGTAAATGCCAAGACTTAGTGGACTTTGACATTGGTAATACAAAGAAAACTGAGGAAAAATCGATTTCAGAGGATAGTGATATTGAGGTGATTGAAGACAGTGTCCTGAAATGCAATGTGAATGGTAACACAGCCCTTAAACAGCATCATCAGGTTGTGGCTAGTCCTCATAAAGATATTGAAGACACAATTTCAGATCTTTCCAAAAAAACAGAGTTAGGTAATCAGCATGACCTTGATAATGTTAAGAGTCCCTCCAAAGGGGACAGTCAAATTTACAGTCATATGCTAGAGCTTTTAAAATTGCTGCCCACAAGACAGCAGTCCCCACCTCACATCCGTACACCACCAAATGAAATTGATTTTTCATATGGCAGTCAAGAAACTGCAGAGCCTGCCAGCCCATCAGACATCATATCGGTGAATAATGACTGGATGGAAAAGAAGAAAAAAGAAACTGAAAAATTCTTCTTTAGATCAAGAGGTAGTGCTTTAGATGATTCAGTTGTTATACCAGTCCAGACATATATTAATCACAGCTCAGAAAAAGGTAATGACAGTTTTACAGATTTACCTAATCTTCATGGAAAGCAAAAAGGGAACACCTGTGAAGACTCTTCTAAACCCCAAATTAAAGTAGATGCAACACCTGTTCTAAAAAATGAATTAACCACTGAAGCATGCAGAACTGAAAAGATTGAGGCCACCAGTAATACTGGAGAGATTCAACCACTGAATGTCACACCTCAGAAAATTTTTAACTTTGCTTCAACATCATCAGATGCAGATATTTCACCAGTATTGAGTTCTACATATAAAAAGCCTGTTCAAACAAACTTAAAGCTTTATTCCTCAACTCCTAAAGTCAATGCCAAGCGTCTTTTCAAAGTAGAAACTTCTGACTTAACAGCTATTAGACAATGTTCTCCAATATCTAGAAAAGTAGAATGTTTAGGCTCTCCTGCAAATTTATGCGGTGGTGATATAAAAGAGGTAAAGTCGAATTATTTAGAAAAAGATGAACCTCAAACAATTTCACATCCTTTAGTCAGTCAGAGGAGCAAATTTCGATCAAAATTAAGTAGATTTGCTGCCCCTGAAAGATTAGAATTCATGAATGACACAGAACCAACATCAGCTCAAAATGTTAACACTTATACAAAATCATATTTAATGGACACTGACATTGTAGATCAAAAAAAGAAAGGAACAGGTGTAGTTACTGAAAACTCATTTATGGAAGATGCAGAGGATATTCTTATGAATGGAAAAAGGCATCATAGACTTGAGGGCACTGAAAATTTAAAAAAATGTAGAAACTTGACAGGCTTGAATTTACAAGAAATTTCGGCAGAAATCAATGCAGCTGAGGATACAAATTATAAAACTATGATGAAAGATGCTGATAAAGATTATTTTAAGGAGAATTCGGTTGTATTATGTTCTCCACCAAAGGAAAAAAGTAATATTTTTGTTGGTGCCAGTGAAATTTCTGTGTTGCATTGTAGTGAAGAGTTTCTTGTCACACACAGAACTGAAGTGGCAGCTGATCTTAAAACTAAAAGAGGTAGTGTCTCAAATGAAGTAAATAAACGTTTCACAGTAGATACTAGCAAACAGTGTAGTGTTAACTTTAGTCTTGATAATCATCTCTTTGCTGAGTTAGAAGTTAAGGAACCTCAGGAAACAGAGATTTCTACAGCAGCTCAACTGTCTTTGGGCAATGAAAGAAATTATGCCTCCAACAAGAATGTAAGGTCATGTACAAGCTCTAATTCTGTCAGTCTTCTAGGTGTGACACAGATCCTTGATCTTGTGGATGAGACAGCTGTTGATGAACCTGCTATGGAGGGAAGTGATAGAATCCTCTCATTTTCAAAGAATTCTGTTCATAATACTTTGCCATCGTCAGGGAATTCACCACATTCACTCACTTCTAAACTAGGAAATAGTAACTTCAATTTTGGTAAAAATCATCCAAATAAAACATTGATAAGCAAAAGTGAAACAGACAATTTTGAAAGAGGCACAGAAACAAAAAATGTATCACATCTCCCTTGCAAAGTTGATTCTGCATCTCTAGAAACTTTGAAGCAAATGAAGGATTTTGCAAAACCAAATTTTTCTCTTCTTGATGACATACTTTCTGATGGAGAGAATAGACCTGAGGAAGAAGAGAACCAACAATCCAGTGCTGAGCACAGTGTTCATTTTGAGTTACTAGGTTCTGATGAGTTTGAACCAATGTCTGAATCACTTCTTGCAAACGTAGAAGTAAATACGAAGATGGAAGATCATCAAAGAGGACAAATTCTAGGAAAAGAAGAGAAAGCAAATGAAAGTCTAGATCATAGATTAAAAGATGAAGGTCATTTGTTCACTGTAAATAAAATTCGTACTGTGGTAGGTTCTCAAAAAAAAGAAAATTCACAGACAGGAGCACAAGCACAAGATATAGTAGATGGCGAGTCTTCATTTAGACTAGGGGTTAGTAACTTAAGTATTTTACCTTCACCAGACACACAGGTTTGGCAGAGAAGGAAGAGAAAACTTTGTAATGTAGTGGAATCAGACATTGACCTTAGTACTGATTCTGAAAATGGTGTCAAAAAATCAGCAAACCCCATGAATGATAAAAGTCATAGCTTTGGAAGTAAAGACGGTATGAGCAAAAATAAAAAGAAACTAGAGGTAAAATTCAACTTATATGACGATGATGATGATTTTCATTGTGATTCAGCTTTATATTACCCAGAAGTTAAGGAGAACAAGAAGCCAAGCAGATGGAAGAAGGTAATTAGTATGTGATGTTCAAAACTGTTTTAAAATTTACGACTAGGTTATATTTCTCCAATTTGCAGAATTTGAAGGACTTGCACTTACAGTTCTCTGTGTTGAAAACAGCTAATTTCCATCATAGGAAGTTAAGCTTCCTTTGTAAAGTATCAGCACTTCTTACTACTGTCATTCATGGACTAATCAGACACATGAAATTATGTTATTTTTAGTTACTTCATGTTTGTAGTAGTACAGTGAAGCATTAGACACACTTATTTTTAATGTGGTGGTACAAAACCTGAGGATGAGATTTCCGTGTCACCAGATAGGCAAGCTTTCTGTAGACTGGAGTTTTCAGTGTTAGGATTTATCCATCATGAATAAGGATTTAATTTTTTGGCCCTGTAGTACCAAGGACTGAGCTTTGTTAAAAATTTGCAGTCTTAATCCACTATTGATGAGCATGACTGGTCTGTAATGCAGTCATTCATTGGATCTAGCTAACTGCTTGTGAATTTCTTTTCATGTTAGTATCGATAAATTTGTCAGGACTTGGGCAACTCCCAAGAGGTGCTGCATGCTAAATGGTCATTTCTTAGTTCAGCCATTCTGCTCTGCTACACGCAGTGTTCCACGGCAACCTGTAAGGGTTTGAGATGGCTGAAGTGAGGGATGGCAGCAGTATTACATCATGGACAGGGTAATGGGTTAGAATTTTAACAAGTGGTGTAGAAGTTAGCATTGCAGACCTTAATGCATTCATGGGCTACCTGGGGTTGAGCACATAGGTTTAAATCATGTGGCAGTCATCCCAGCTGGTTATTCTCCCCTTAGGTTGGTCAATAAATTGGCTGCATGGGTTTGGCAGGATATATATAAATACTGCATTAATGAAATGGCTACAATACCTCTCACAAACATATAAGTGACAGTGGCACTCACATGCAAATGCCTGAAGGCTTTAATGATAGAGAACATTTATATGTTGTATTTCTTAGACTGTCACCAGATGTTTCCTTCATACTTATTCACTGTACCCAGCATTAGTAGTGTAGTGCCTGGAACAGACAGAACAACTGCCTCATTTACTCACACCAGCTCTCAAGCTGTCATGTATAATGCACTGAAACCAGAGCAAATTAATATCCTCATCCCACTGCTTGCTATCCTTTCTTATACATCCACATCCCATCATCTGCTTACCACATATTTTACCCCCACAAGTGAGCACACCCTCCATAAATACCTTCCACTCCTCCCTCTTCCCCCTTGTTTCATTTACTCTCACTTTATACCTAACTTAACTCACTGTTTCGAGATTCCTCCATATGCAAGCTTCTTTTCCAAGTTCTCTAACTTTTATCGCCTTCTTCCTTCCTGTCATTTCCTCATTTCCCAAAGCAACTAACAAACTTCCACACTCACCTCCACCATGAAATGACTGGGCATCCCATGTGCTGTCCTTCTCCACATATTTGCACCCAACATTCTTTCTTTTGCATGCCTGTCAGTTAGTACATAATCTAGTAATGCCCTTTGACAACCCCCCCCCCCCAATCCACATATATTTATGGATATACTTTTTTTCTAAACCATGTTTTTCTAGTCACCAGTACTTTTGCAGCACACAACATGTTATTCCCCACTTTCATTCACCATGGATCCCCTGAGCTTCTCAGTTATACCCTCAGCCTCCACATCAGTCACTCTTTTAAATTAAAATCACCCACCACGGGGACTTGATCCCTTAGATCATCAGATATGTGAATGAATTTATTTGACAGAGTTGTAAATTACCAGCATCTTCAACTCATTTCAGAGGAAGAATCAGTTTATTGAAGAGGAAGCAGAAGTGTCTGAAGATGGCATCTCAGTATCTAGTGATGAGAGTGATGCTGTTAAGGAAGAATATGATTACAGTTTTGTTGACGATTGCACTCAACAAACACAAGATGCAGGTGTTGAGTAAGTTTTTTTATTTAAAAGTTCCTGCTGGAATAAAAAAAGGATAAAACAGGCAATAGATAAATTTTCAAGGTTTTAGTTATATTGCAAAGTTTAGGTATGAACAGTTTTTTTGGGAAGCTTTAACTCAAACCACTATACTTTGAATACTGCATGTGGCATTTGCATAATGTTAGGAATAATTGTCTCTACTCATGTTTCTACCAGTCATGAAAATGTCATGATTGAATTAAAGTAGTGAAAAAAAGTGCCTTGTTGAGTAACATTGTTATTTCTGTATTAAGACGGAAGAAAATTCCTGATCATATGTTAAGTGTTTTAGGTCATTGTTCTTGGTATTCATGTTACAGATTGAACTCTTTTGGCCTCCCTATATGGAATGTAGACAACAAACTTTAACCCTTAACAATTGATGTGCTAGCATTTCCCTTCACTTTAGATGTGTAGTTGACTTATAGTACCAGAGATCGGTAACACGTGAAAATGAACTAAAGTATTTCCAAGCACATTTTAAATGTAAAGTATCATTTATACAGATTAGTAGTGTGTAGCGTAATATTTCAACTTATGATCTTGTTATTCACCACCAGCATTGTGCCTATGTAAGAAATGAGTGATACAAATGGGACCTCCATGATAAAGCTCCTTTGTGATCAGTTTTGGCAAGGCTGTATCACTGGAAGGAAAGTCTTGTTGAAGGCTTTTCACTCCAAAGGAGTCTTCATTTCCCTGCTTCTGGCAGTAGCACAGCCTTGAGCTGCAGGAACCTTCAGAAAGGTCCTGGGGAACACCAAGTCTTTTTCATATTAATAGTTTCTGGAGTAATTATTGATGAATATTAGTACAACTAGAAAATAGTGTAAGCAGTCTTCATTTTTTGGTAGATCACTGAATACTAAACAAGTATGCATGATCTATTTTCAGCATGAAAGCAGTTTATTTGCAGTCCATTATTAGTCCTCTCAAGAAGAATCAACAAAATCATCCTCGGTACCATCCACCACCACACCTATCCAATACTCCCAAAAGCACAGAGGAATTAGATGAGGTGAGTGCCTTGAAGCTCTTCTTTAGACCATTTCCTTACCCAACAGTTCATGCTTCAAGCATTTCTATTGCCAAGCTGTTCCTACCATAGACAATTTCCTTACCAAGTGGTTCCCGTTTAAGACCATTCCCTTGCTGTCAAGTATTTGATACCCATTTAGACCACTCCCTTGCTGTCAAATATTCATTTATATTATTTACCCAATCCTTAATGTTTACATTACTTTCCTTTTCCCTACTGGACTTTTTTATGTAGGTGTTGAAATGTTGTTAAGTGTTCCAAGATCAATTTGCTCATATGTCTCTCCCATCCACCAGGTTGTGACATCTAGATCTCTTTGCAGTTTTTTGTAGTCTTCATCATCTTCTGTTTTAGATAAAGATAAAAATACAGTAAAACATAAGCAAGGCAATGCACTTTACAGTCAGGCCTCACTCCTATTTTTAGCATGTTGTGCTGAATCATCAACAAAACCTCTACATATTCTTAGAATAAAAGTTGTTGACAAAATATGCTCCTAAATAGATTTTTTCTCATTATTGTATGATTAGCTTTGAATTTATAAGATGTTTTTTAAACAACATGAAAATCATGTATTTTAAAGTTTGGAAAGGAAAATTAGTGAGATGGTTATTGCTGGTATTCCGCTTGGCCTTAGTGCTGAGTTGTCTTTAAAGTGATTATTTTCTTCTGCTGTGAATTTGAATGAGGAAAAATTGGAGGAAGTGAAGTGTTTTAGATATATGGGAGTGGACTTGGCAGCAAATGGAACCATGGAAGCAGAAGTGAGTCATAGGGCGGGGGAGAGGGTGAAGTTTCTGGGAGCGATGAAGAATGTGTGAAAGGAGAGAATATTATCTCGGAAAGCAAAAATGGGTATGTTTGAAGGAATAGTAGTTCTAACAATATCATATGGTTGCGAGACATGAGCTGTAGATAGAGTTGTACGGACGAGGTTGGATGTTTTGGAAATGAAATGTTTAAGGACAGTACGTGGTGTGAGATTGTTTGATCGAGTA
Source organism: Panulirus argus (assembly GCA_038088735.1). Classification (NCBI taxonomy): domain Eukaryota; kingdom Metazoa; phylum Arthropoda; class Malacostraca; order Decapoda; family Palinuridae; genus Panulirus; species Panulirus argus. The sequence goes on from JAYMFT010374239.1 coordinate 14,142, forward strand.
ATTAATGTAAGGGTAAGAAAGATGTGTGGTAATAAAAAGAGTTTGGTTGAAAGAGCAGAAGAGGGTGTGTTGAAATGGTTTGGACATATAGAGCGAATGAGTGAGGAAAGGTTAACAAAGAGGATATATGTTTCAGAGGTGGGGGGAACAAGGAGAAGCGGGAGACCAAATTGGAGGTGGAAGAATGGAGTGAAAGGGATTTTGAGCGGACGGGGCCTAAACATGCAGGAGGGTGAAAGGCGTGCACGGAATAGAGTGAAATGGAACGATATGGTAAACTGGGATCGATGTGCTGTCAGTTGACTGAACCAGGGTATGTGAATCGTCTGGGGTAAACCATGGAAAGGTCTGTGTGGCCTGGATGTGGATAGGGAACTGTGGTTTCGGTGCATTACACATGACAGCTAGAGACTAAATGTGAACGAATGTGGCCTTTTCGTCTGTTTTCTGGCGCTACCTTGCTGACGCAGGGGATGGCGATGCTATCTCTTATGGGGCGGGGTGGCGTCAGGGATGGATGGAGGCGAGGAGGTATGAATATGTACATGTGTATATGTGTATAAGCATGTGTATGTATATATGTATATATAGGTATGTATATATCATTATAACACGTACATGATACGTCCAATATAATACTTACATGATAAAGTCTGTTAGAAGACTTGCATGATATAGTTAACTATAAGACGTGCAAGAAAGAATCCACTATAAGACTTATATGATGCGTTCCAGTATAAGACTTAAATGATACGATTCACTGTAAGAAGTATTTGATACTGTCCTCTAAAAGACGTTTACGATACAGCTTACCATAAGACATACATGATAAAGTCCACTATAAGATTTACATGATACAGTCCATTATAAAACTTACATCATTTAGTCCACTATAAGACTTACATGATAAGTCAACTATAATACTTAAATGATATAGTCTTCTAAAAGACTTAAATGGTACAGAACACTATAAGACGTACATGAAGTAGTCAGCTATAATACTTACATGTTACAGTCCACTATAAGGTATGACAGAGTCCACTAAAAAGCTTATCTAATACAGTCCCTTATGACATGTAAATGATATTGTCCACTACAAGACATAAATGATAGAGTCCACTATAAGACGTACAGGATACAGTCCATTATATGACTTACATGATACAGTTCACTTTAAACGTACTGAATATAGCCCACAGCAAGACTTATATTATACAGTCACTATAAGCCTTATATGATACATTACACTATAATATATACATGATACACTCCACTATAAGACTTACATGATACACTCCAGAGTAAGACTTATATCATACAGTCCACTATAACATGTAAATGATACAGTCCACTATAAGACCTTTATGTTACGGTCCACTTTAAACGTACATCATACAGTCCACTGTAAGACTTACATGAGATATTATGATACAGTCAAATATAAGACTTCCATGATACAGTCCACTATAAGTCGTACATAATACAGTCGACCTTAAGATTTGCATGACTCAGTCCACTTTAAGACTGACATGATACAGTCCACTATAAGACTTATATGCTTGATTTCACAATAAGACTCACATGATACAGTCGGCTATGAGACGTACATGGTAGAGTCCAATATATGACTTTTAAGATACACTCCACTATAACACTTACATGATACAGTCAACTATAAGACGTACATATTTGAGTCGAATATAAGACTTTTATGATACAGTCCATTATAAGACGTATATGATGCAGTCCACTATAAGACGTATATGATACAGTCCACTATATCAAGTACATGACACAATCCACTATAAGACTTACATGATACAGTAAACTTTAAGACTTACATGATAAGTCAACTATAAGACATGAATGATACAGTCCAATATAAGATATGACAGAGTGCACTAAAAGACATATTTAATATAGTCCACTATAAGACGTTCATGATACAGTTCATTAGAAGACGTTCATGATACAGTCACTTATAAGACGTAAATGATACAGTCCATTATAAGACATCATGAAAGAGTCAACTATAAGACTTGCATTATGCAGTCCACTAAAAAAAACTTACATGGTAAAGTCCACTATAAGACGCAAATGATACAGTCACCTTTAATACATACATGATACAGCCCACTATAACCCGTACATGATACACTCTACTATAAGACTTGAAAAATAAAATCCACTGTTTGATGCACATGATAGTCAGTTATAAGACTTATATGATACAGTCCATATCAAGACTTACATGATAGTGTCTACTATAAGACTTATATAATGCAGTCTACTTTAGGACTTACATGATACACAATAAGACGTACAGGATTTAGTATACTATAAGACTTAAATGGTAGAGTCCACTGTAAGACTTATATGATACAATCTAATATAAGACCTGCTTCATATAGTCCACTTTAAGACTTACATGATTGAGTCCACTACAGTATTTACATAAGTCTACTATGAGACTTAGATAATACAGTCCACTATAAGACGTATATGATATAGTCTACTATAAGACTTATATGATACAATCTAATGTAAGACTTACTTGATACAGTCCACTTTAAGGCTTACATGATTGAGTCCACTACAATATTTACATGATAAATCTACGATAAGACCTAGATAATACAGTCCACTGTAAGACGTATATGATATAGTCCACTACAAAAGTTACTTAGTATAGTCCACTATAAGAAGGCCATGACACAGTCCACTATAAGACGTTTATGATACAGTCCAGTATAAGACTTACATGATACTGTCCACTATAAGACTTACGTGATTGAGTCCACTATAAAACTTCCATGATACATTCCACTATACGATTATAGTGATACATTTCACTTTACACGTACAAAATAAAGTCCTCTGCAACACCTACATTCATTCTATTTTTCATTTTTCATTTTTTTAACTGATACAGTTCGATATAAGAAATAAATGATACAGTCCACTTTAAACGTAAATGACAGAGTCCACTATAAGACTTACATGATACAGTCCTTTATAATATATTATGATACAGTCAAATATAAGACTTACACGATACAGTCCACTATAAGACTTACATAATACAGTCCACCTTCAGATTGGTATGACTCAGTCGACTATAAGACTTGCATAAAAGAGTCCCCTATAAAATGTACATGATACTGTCTACTTTAAGACCTATATGATGTACTTAAATTAGGAAGTACATGGTACAGTCCACTATAAGACTTACCTGATACAGTCCATTATAAAATGTACATGATACAGTCCACTTTAAGATGTACATGATGTAGTTCAGTATAAGACATACATGATGCAATCCAGTATACGACGTACATAATACAGTCCACTATAAGACCTTCATAATAGAGTCAACTATAGGACTTATATAATACAGTATACTATAAGACGTATATGATACAGTCCACAAGAAGACTTTCATGATATACTCCACTATAAGACGTACATGATACTGTCCACTATGTGACCTATGTGATACTGGCCACTATAAAACGTACGAGATACAGTTTTTTGTGTGACCTACGTGATACAATCCACTAAAAGACGCACATGATAGAGTCATCTATAAGTCTTACATAATACAGTCCACTATAAGAATATCATACAGTCCTCTATAAGACTTACATGATACAGTCCACTTTAAGACGTACATGATACAATCCACTATAAGATTTACATGATACACCCCACTATAAGACGTACATGATACAGTCCACTATAAGATTTACATGATACAATCAACTTAAGTCGTATATGATTCAGTCCACTATAAGACTTACATAATACAGCCAACTATAAGACGAGTGTGATACAGTTCACTATTAGACTTACATGGTAGAGTCCACTATAAGATATCATGATACAGTCACTACAGAGCCTACATGAAATAGTCCACTATAAAACGTGCATGATAGAGACCACTGTAAGACGTAAATAATAAAATCTTCTATAAGACGTGCACATTACAATCCCATATAAGACGTACATGATACAGCCCACTATGAGACTTACATGATACAGCCTACTATGAGAATTGTACTCGTATGATACGCCCACTACTAAACGACATAAATGAAACAGTCCAATATAAGACGTATATGATACAATCTACGTCAAGACTTACATAATACAATCTGCTATAAAACGTATATGGTACAGTCCATTATAACACATACATGATACAGTCCGTTATCAGAAGTGCAGTCCACTATAACATGTAACTAATACAGTCCACTGTCAAACCTAAATGATACAGTCCACTTTAAACGTACATAATACAGTCCACTATAAGACTTACATGATACAATCCACTATAAGATATTATGATACAATCAAATATAAACCTTACATGATACATTCCACTACAAGACGTACATGATACAGTCCACTATAAGACTTAAAAAAATACAGCCCACTATAAGACGTGTATGATACAGTTCCCTATAAGAATTACACGATACAGTGCACTGTAAGACGTATATGATACAGTCCACTATAAGACTTAATTGATACAATCAACTATAAGCCGTCCGTGATACAGATCACTATAAGCGTTGCGTGATACAGTCCACTATATCATGATACAGTCACATCAAGGCCTACATGAAACAGTCCGCTATAAGAAGTGAATGAGTCCAGTGCACGACGCAACTGATAAAATTTTCAATAAGACGTATAAGATATAATCCTTTATAAGACGTACACGAAATATTCCACTATAAGACTTACATGATACAGTCCACTATGAGACTTACATGATACAGTCTACTATAAGACGTATATGATGCAATCTACGTATAGACGTATAGACTTACATTATACAGTCCACTATAAAACGTATATGATACAGTCCAATATAATATGCACATGATACAGTCCACTAAAATGCTTACATGATAAAGTCTATTAGAAGACTTGCATGATATAGTTAACTATAAGACGCGAAAGAAAGAATCCACTTTAAGACGTATATGATACAGTCCAGTATAAAACTTAAATGATACGGTTCACTGTAAGAAGTATATGATACTGTCCTCTAAAAGACGTTTACGATACAGTTCACCATAAGACTTACATGATAAAGTCCACTATAAGACTTATATGATACAGTCCATTATAAGTCTTACATCATACAGTCCACTATAAGACTTACATGATAAGTCAGCTATAATACTTAAATGATACAGTTCGCTAAAAGACTTAAATAATACAGTCCACTATAAGACGTACATGACACAGTCAACTATAATACTTACATGATATAGTCCACCATAAGGTATGACAGAGTCCACTAAAAGACTTATCTAATACAGTCCACTATAAGACGTACATGATACAGTCCCTTATAAGAAGTAAATGATATAGTCCACAATAAAACGTACATGATAGAGTCCACTATAAGACTTGCATGATGCAGTCCACCAAAAACTTACATGATAAAATCCACTATAAGACGCACACGATGCAGTCAACTTTATGACATACATGATACAGACCACTAGAACCCGTACATGATACAGTCTACTATCCGACTTACACAATACAATCCACTCTTTGACATACATGATACAGTCTATTATAGACACACATGATGCAATCCACTATAAGACTTACATGAAAAAGACCATTATAAGACTTACATGACAGTATCTGCTATAAGACTTATATGATACAGTCTACAATATAATAGTTACATGATACACTATAAGATGTACATGATTCAGTATACTATAAAACTTACATGATTCAGTCCACTGTGAGACTTATATGATATAATCTAATATAAGACTTACTTCAAACAGTCCACTTTAAGACTTACATGATTGAGTCCACTATTATATTTACATGATAAGTCTACTATAAGACTTAGATGATACAGTCCACTATAAGACGTATATAATATAGTCCACTGTAAGAGTTACATGATACAGTGAACTTTAAGACGTACATGATACAGTCCACTATCAGACGGCCATAATACAGTCCACCTTAAGACGTACATGATACAGTCTAGTATAAGACTTACATGATACATTCCACTATAAAACTTACTTGATTGAGTTCTCTATAAGACTTACATGATACAGTCCACTATAAGACGTACATAATACAGTCCACTATATGACTTACATGATAAAGTTCACTTTAAACGTAATAGATATAGTCCACAGCAATACCTATAGTATACAATTGCTATAAACCTTACATAATACATTTCTCTGTAAGACATGCATGATACACTCCACTATAAGACTTATATGATACACTCTACTATAAGACATATTATACAGTCCACTATAACATGTAAATGATGCAGTTCACTGTAAGATCTAAATGTTACAGTTCACTTCAAACGTACATCATACAGTCCACTATGGGATATTATGACACAATTAAATATAAGACTTCCATGATGCAGTCCACTATAAAAGGCACTTGGTACAGTATACTTTAAGAAGTACATTATGTAGTTCACTATAAAACGTACGTGATACAGTCCACTAAAAGGCTTACTTGATACAATATACTATAAGACTTACATGATACGGTCCACTTTAAGACGTACGTGATGCAGTTCACTATAATACGTACTTGATACAGTCCACTATAAGTCTTACATGATACAGTCCACTATAAGACTTAGTTGATACAGTCCTCTATAAGACTTACATATTTGAATCCACAATAAGACTCACATGATACAGTCAGCTATGAGACGTACATGGTAGAGTACAATATATATGAATTCAAGATACAATCCACTATAACACTCACATGATTTATTCAACAATAAGACTTACATATTTGAGTCCACTATAAGACTTTTATGAAACAGTCCACTATGTGAAGTATATGATACAATCCACTATATTAAGTATATAATAAAGTCCACTGTAAGACTTACATGATACAGTCCACTATATGGCATATATGATAGTCTACTCTACGACTTACATGATACAGCAGACTATAAGACTTATGTGATACAGTCCAACATAAGACGTACATTATACCTTTCTTTTTTAAGTTGAAGGCTCCAGTCACGGACAAAAGTCCACATCAAGGCCGGGCCCTAATTGGAATATAGAGAGAATT
>JAYMFT010374250.1:0-36840 GCA_038088735.1 Panulirus argus
TGATAACTGCTTCTTTCCCTACACGTCGAAGCTTTGGAACTCTCTACCTTCTCATGTCTTTCCCAATAACTATGACCCGGCTCATTTCAAAAGACAGGTTTTTCACTCAAAAATTTGTAAATACTTTCCCTGTCTGTTTTTCCTCTTTCTCAATTCTCTCTTTATTCCAATTAGGGCCCTTCCTTGATGTGGACTTTTGTCCGTGACTGGAGCTTTCAACATAAAAAAAAAAATCATCTATGTTTGAATTGCGTGGAGAGTGATTTTTTGGACACTTGCTCTTCCAGCGTTGAACGTTGACAAAGAGCAGGCAAGAGGTTTTCTACTATCAGCTTGACCTTTACAAAACTGCATCTAATTGTTGCTGCTGGTAATTTTGTATACCTTTATAGTTTTGCCATTGATAGAATTATCGATAAATCATTGGTTATAACAAAAACATGTTTATTGTATAATATAAAACCTGACAACAAAGAGTAATCAATACACTTCCGATTCCTGTTATCAAGGAATAACCTATTGAAAACTGAACGATAAAATATATGTAGTGGCAACTCACTAGTGAACGAAGTCTACTTCTGATGTTAATATATTTTTCTTATTGTCTGAATTGTTATTAGATTGTAATGTTGTATCCAATTATAGACCAACTAGAAAAACTGAGATTTTCAGGGTTAGCGAGGAGACCTTATTTAACAGTGAAGAAGTTGATTATTGTCAGGTTGGCTCAAATGAAGTATGATGGAAATACGCCTGGTAGATACATATAATTTAAATTTTGTGATTGATGATAATCCTGAATTATTATGGACCATCAGTGGAACTTCTCTGTCAAGAGCATCGGATTAACCTTCCTTTCATGGTAGCTTGACCGGACGGCACCACACTGCCAATTATATCTGACGAGATATTTTCTGTTGATACTACAGTGTGGGATCTCCTCTGACTCCTGTTACAGTGATCGTCAAAGTAAATCTGTTTAATCACAGAAATTACTAGAAGCAACTGCCATGGATGGCATGATCTTCGGGATTTATTAAACAAGAAAACTATGATAAAGGTAAGATCCATAACAGTTTAATTTAGAATTACACATACTTGAAGGATTGTCAAACAAAAAAAAAATGCATGTTGGGAAAATGGATTTCATTACTGAGTAGAAGACAGACCAAAGAAGACATTAGAAAGGAGTGAGAAGTAAATTCCGAGGCAAGAAACAGAGGGAACAAAATTCCTACAATCAGATGTCAATAACAGTAGGAGAACAGGATATCATATGCATTGACTGAAAAGGGGTAGAGTGGAGGGATTCCCAAGGAAAAATAGATCCAGATGATGTAAAAACTGTTGAACTTCCATTAAGGAGGTAAGGACTTTCTTTAGTACATCCTAACGGATATAACGCATCAAGTAAGTGAATTACAGGTTAAAGGGGATTTGGGACTCCTAGTAAGGAATTACCTGCAGGTTCACGAGCTGGTGCTGGATGATGATCCCATCAGATAATATGGAGTATCCGGTCTGCTACATGTCGGGAAGCTTTGCCCTTTCATCAGCTCCTACCCGAGTATATCTTATGAATGTATCAATTACACTGCGTCATGCTTTGGTCCGCGAATGAAATTTGTTCTTTATTGGCCAGTCTATTTACTCATTTTTTTTATTTCCAAAATTTATAAACAGTTCCCAGTCTTCTGAATTTCCAATGCCCTTGGTTTCAGGGCAGTTCACCGAATATCTGGTATTGTTTGGTTACGTATGCCTGCTATACTCGTGTCTTTGCTTTCTTCGCTATACTTAGGACACCGCAAAATTAAATGACCTAAATCTTCTGTCTCTGCCCCTGAAAATGTATTCCTATCCTTCAGAGGCAGGTATTGTTCATGCAAAGGAACACGATAACCATGACCGCCTCTTCCTATACACAGTTATACGCTCAGAAAGCAGGAAATGTTGTCCCAGACACCATAAGTGTTCATATTTTTTTACCGGGCATGACCTCAAGCTCCCCTAGAATTCTTGATTAGAGGGGGGGATATGATGGGTGGAGGGGCCCCGAAAGAGACACAGCTTAGGGCCCCGAGAAGGATTGGGCCAGTCCTGATGTTATTAGATCTTGGTCTGTTGTCGCATAGTGTTTCTTCAGATTGTATATCTCTTCCAATTTTTGTGAATGTCTATCTTGAACTTGACGAAGTTTCCACCTTCCTTCTGCAAATTTTGCTATTCTTTTCCTTTTTCATTTTCTCATCATCATTTCCTTTAGATTACTATACTGTACATCCCTGGCCTTCAGAGATAGTATTCCGCTGCCTTCATCCATTTATCTTAACCCTCCATTCTCATTTCCTGTGTTTTTCTTTCCAGCGATTCGTTTTCTGTATTCAGTATGGTATACTGTATCTGTTTAATGTACCCTTCACTAGCCTCGTTTTTCTTGTGGATGCTCCTATTCCGCCCTCAGTGTTGTGTCCTGGGTATAGTATTTGGATGTCCCTAAAATCTGCAGTTTGGAGCATGTCTCTTTCAGTATTTGTAAACTTTGCGGTGTTGACCCATACCAAATAACTGGTAGAGCTATGCTTTTCCAGAATACTTTTCCATTAATAATTTTTTACAATTTTATGCAATTATCGGGCATATCAGGAATCCCAACTTCTTTAGCTTTTTATAAAAAGCTTCTTTTTGTGTTTTGAAACGCTTTCGCCTGCTATTTTTTTTTTTAATCCAAGATATTTAACTTCATCTGTTACTTTTATGCCCCATTATTTCTATGGCTGTTCTTTCATAAGATAATTATGTTGCTTTTGTATTTATCTATGTCTACTCCACAATCTCTTAACACACTAATAATTGTGTCAGTCATTTCTTGTACCTTGCCCACTGACTTTGCTACTATCAGTATCGCTGAAGTATGTTTAATTTCAAATAAGCATCTCAACCTTTTCCTAATAACTCTATTTCTTGTATAATTCTTTATAATTCTTCCTGCAATCAATGCCTGGCATGGTAGTGTTGACAATAGGCAGTTCTTCAGAAATGATAATAAAAAAAGACAACACTTCCAGTCCAGTAAGAAAGGTAGAATTAGGTTGGTGCAGTAGGGAACAAAATAAGTCTACCTTATTGATAGAAAACTGATGATAATTGAGGATTATAACTACCGGAAACTTACCTGAAAGTCATTTCCCCATTTGAGAACACTTTCAAAGCTTTGGAACTCTACCTTCCCATGTCTTTCTCACTGACTATGACCTTGCACATTTCAAAAGACATATCTTTCACTTTCTCAAATATTCGTAAATACTTTCTTTTGTCTTTTTCCGTTTCATTATTCTCTATATTTCAATTAAGACCCGGCCTGGTTGTGGACTTTTGTCCGTGACTGGAGCCTTCAACATAAAAAAAGTTCAACCGCACTCCAAATAACGTGTCTCTTATCATTGCTAAACCAAATAGCACTGCTTTTATTCACATTTACTCTCAACTTTCTCCTTTCACACTCCCAGACTAAGTCACCAGCTTTTGCAGTTTCGTACTTCACTCCGCCACCAGCGACATATCATCAGCAAACAACTGACTCGCCTCCCCACCCCATATGGACTACAGATCTGCCCCTCTCTCCAAGACCCTTGCATCCACCTCCCTCACCACCACATCCACGAAAAGATTAAACAGTCATGGTGATATCACAAACTCCTGCCGCAGACTCACTCGCACACACGCCTTACTCTCCTGGTGAAACCTCCTCGCTGCTTTTAGCAGATTTCCATCCAGACCATTACGTTTTCTCCAGATCCATAAATGCCACATAGAAATTCTACTGTATTTCAAGGTATTTCTCACAGATTTTTGTAATGTCAGGTAATGTATCACTCCAGTACAGTATAGCACTCTAGTATATCACATGTCAGTAGACTGCCCAACTCAGGCACAAGTACTTATTTAATTGTAATGTACGGGAAGGGAGTGTTACACTCGTGGGGCCCCATACCTTGAATGTCTTGTACATAACTTCAGGGCCTCTGAGACGGGGGTGCAGGTGGTACATCGTACACGGGCCCGGGGGTCCAAAAGGGGGCCCGGGAATTTCCTGGGATCTCAGAAAATGCAAAAAATCAACAGAGCGCTCCATTCCGCCCTTCTCTTGTCTTCCATACCTTTTTTTGCCTTCCAGTTCATGGCATAAAACCGTAATGGATAAAAACAGGATAACTAAGGGAGAAGGGAAGGGGGCCCGAAAGAAACATGTACCCCCTCATAAGATTCCTTTCAGGGGCCTTGCATAATTTACAAACAACTTGCATCATAACATTTTACAAAAGTTCTAAACAATTATTTCCCTGACCAATATTCTAATAAGATAATTGCACTATACTCAGGATCTATCAAAATATAGGCTAATGGAGCTACAATCCAGAAACCCCTGAGGCAGAAAATATTATTTTATATGAAATATGACATTACCCTTTGCATCATGGATAAAGATGAATTTATAAAGTTGAGGTGTAGATGCCAAGTCAGTAGACCTAGATATATTGTGAAACTAAGACAATAAAGTAAAGAGTAAATCGTCTGGCGGTGATAGCTAGAAATGTATATATTCAAGCACTTTAAACTTAAATGAATTAAAAGGATGCTTTACTAAAGTGCATTCACTCTACCGTATAGATGAAAGGTGTATGTTGAGTAATCAGAGGAAATTGAGTTTTCTCTAAGCTTAACAGGATAAAAAACACACTGAACCTCCTTACTCTCTTCCCTATGCTGAATCAGAAATTGTTGTTGAATAAGTCTTAGTCAGCTGTTATGATTATGTTCTCTATCATTATCAAAGGTATTCATTCATCCAGTGAATCTGTTCTGAATTTGATTCACGAAGTAAGAAAAATATATGGTTTGACCCAGATACAGACTTTGGTCACTGATTTCTACTGTATGGATAACTCTACAAATCTTATTTCAATGCATTTAATATCACACTGACTGTTATAGAACATTCGTTAAGGCAGAATTTCATATCCACACCAGGACTAATATTATTATCTTATTTTTTTTTTTATTGACGTGAAAGTACAAAAGAAATGTAATGACAATTGATAGAAGTGAAGCAATAAAACTATTCACTTATTCAAAATAACTCTGAATCAATCTGATTATCATAAATCTACATAATCATGTCTGTGCTATAAACATAAAAAAAAAAAATTTCAACCATATTAATATTCAAAGTTCCCGGGTAAGGGAATGTATAAGCGCTAAGTAACCACATACAATTTATGTTCCCGGAGAGGTGATCTGAGAGCCTTCCCCGCCGCTGAATACACTCATCGCGGGTGGAGGACATTCCAACTCTATTATGCGTTTATTTGTGTATGTAAGCTCTGTTGTTTTTCGTGAAAGGCATTGAAGGGAGATATATCGATGTGATCCAATATGTGTATGTCAAATTTGGAGAGAAGACTATGATTCCGAGATAGGTTGCGAGTCGAGATGACGACGGATGTGTCGTGATGTGGGTGGCGGCAGCTGAGGACTCTCGCTGAGGAAGCAAGCAAGGTGACCCGCAGGGGGAAAACACTCCAGTGCTATGAGTTACCATACTTCTGATCCTAATATTTTGGCGTTATTTTTGTACTTTACGCAGGATAACTTCATATTTTCAAGCCCCACAGGAGCCTATTCGAATGATTAATGAATGACAGATTTACTCCCTGCCCACATTTGGCGAATTACTTTTGACCCCCCACAAGTTTAATTCCATTGGTCTTAAACCTAACTTAAAATTAGGTTGGGAGAGAGATATCTAAGCATATAGTTTATTCACCAATAGTAGATACAATAATGGGTTTAAGTATAGTTTAGCATTGCACTGATATAATCTTTGGGTGCTGAATGATTTTGTTCTGCATTTCTAGTGAAGTGTTTAGACAATAAAATCACAGTTACAGAGCATGATGCTGTAATGGATAATAGTAAGGAGACGGTGTTAGTATATCAAAGGACAAATGGGATTGGTTAAAGTGGGCAACATACATGTGAAAAATGAACAGAACCCAAGCTTCAACTATTCTCCCTTGGAATCAAGATTTTTCTTAACCTTTAATATTTCATTTTACATATACTATATATATCAGTGACCAAAAATCTAATATTAGATGGCACTTAATGTCATTAGACATAGAAAGAGGCCATATGAGCCCTAGCAGCAGACAGATTTAATGTTGATACATTTTTACTCTTATTTCCGGTATTAGGTGAGGTTACATAGCTTTTTATACGTTTTCTTGATATTTTACAAATGTATTACATAGTTTTATGTAACCCCACATTTTCCCCATATACATAACGCTGATTTCCATCACTTTTTGAAATTATTCTGTAAAATATAATGCAGTAACTCATGTTCCATAACTCTTGTAATATTTTCTAAACTCTACATTAGGACTGCAGAACAAAAAGCTCAGTATCCAAAGTTAACAGCTTTGCAAAGCTTAACTGGTAAATTACCTGGTTATAATGGCAGTGGTTGTGAGTGACGCTATTATTATTGGAGGTAGAATATCAGGTTTTCTGTAATTTTAGTTACTTTCCAGAGGAAACAACAGATAGAAATTGTCATAATGCTATTGTCATTTGTTCACTGAAGCATTACAGAGTGAATTACGGGTTTAAATTGCAAATGTTCCTACCGACTTCTACCTAGTGCTCCTGCCTAATTTTCATACCTACTACTTCTGTCTATTACCCCTACCTTTCTGCCAAAAGGCAGATCTAGCACAAAGCACTCTCCACAGGAAAATATAGAGTTCCGAAGAATGAGTTGTGCGAGTTAAAAGTAGTCGTGTCATTTATGTGTGACAAGGAGAGATATTGTATGTTTGTGGACGTAATACCAGCGTTCCACATATTGGTGAAGCAGAAAGAAAAGACAGCTCCCTGGGTCAAATGAATGCAACTTGACAACCACTGAAGTGCTGGCTCACTACGCGGCCATTACTTACTCTTCTGATATCCAGGCGGATAGTACTGGTCGCTGACTGCCTGCCAACTGCAGAATACTTGTAAAAAAAATCAGTAGAATCAGTGTAAACTTCCAAACCTTCCATGTTAGCCAAGATGTATAATGTAAGTATACCAACATTATAACGATCTGCTGCTGGGAGATCACAGAATGGCTGCTTGTGTGAAGATTGGGTAGTGGTATTACTGACAGTTTGTTCTGTTGTCTCTTTGTTGACATTCATTGCCTGTTAGTATTTTGCTAGGATACTGAAAATCAAGATAAGTCACCTCTTCTTGAGAGGTTAGTTAAGGTTTTCATGGGTTTTGTTAATTTGTAAATGTTTCACATATGTTTGCATTAAGCCCACATTTTCTCTTATATTCATAATCTTCAGCAGTATCTCCTTATTTGATAAAAGGAAATTGGCAATCTGCCATTAATGTACCAACCTCTCCTCCAACTTTAACTTTAATAATGAGGTCCTCATGTGTAACTTGAACAAAATTTAATTTATTCTTGTTGCATATAAGATTCTCAACCAATTGTATTAGGGCACTATGAAGCAAATTAAGATGGAGCCAGCACCTGGAGCTACTAGAGAGTGATTTTCCACACAGATGCCAGTATGTTAAAATCTTTCTCTGTGATCAAATTGTGCTCATTACAAATTTCAGCTAACTGTTTGTAAAATCTTTTGCCAACCTGTGATATTTGCTTACAAATCTTTTCTTTACTTTCCAAAAAGATGAACTTTACTGTCAACAGCTACATTTTTCAGTACAGGGTTAAGCTGAGTTTTAACAAGGAGCAGGACACTACTGCCAACTTTATTTCTGCTTTCGCTGTTAGATAATGTGTATCCTGAAATTGTGTATTTTTCAAGGAAATCTCTCTTTTTGATGTCTTACCAAAATTCAGAAATATCTTTGTGATGTCTTACCAAAATTCAGAAATATCAATTATAAGTTTTTCCGATGCAGGTGGAAGGAGGGAAGTGAGGAAAGGAGGGTATGGAGAGGTAGAGAGTGAGGGAAGGAAGGTAGGGATGTGGGGGGTGGAGAGTGAGGGAAGGAGGGTATGTGGTGTAGGAACAGGAGAGTGAGGGAAGGAGAGAAAGGGGTGTGGGAAGTAGAGAGTGAAGGTAGGGGAAGAGAGAGAAGGAGGTTACAGGATGTGGGAGGTGGAGGTTAAGGGAAAGAGGGTACAGGGTGTGGGAGGGAGAGAGTGAGAGGAGCGGATGTGGACTGTGGAGAGTGAGTTTAGGGGATTGGGAGGTTGAGAGTGAGGTTACAGGTTTTGGTAGTTGGAGAGTTAGGGCACAGGGTGTGGAAGGAGGAGAGTGAGGTAAGGAGGGTGAGGATGTTGAAGGGGGAGAGTGATGGAGGAGGGTAGGGGATGTGGGAAGGTGGAGAGTGAAGGAAGGAGAGTAAGGGGTGTGGAAGGTGAGGAGTGAGAGAAGGAGGATTAGGGGAGTGTCAGTTGGAGAGTTAGGGAAGGAGGGTAAGGAATACGGGAGTTGGAGAGTGAGGGTTGGGGATGTGTAAGGTGGAGAAAAAGAGAAGAAGAGCAAGGTGTGTGGGAGGTACAGAGTGAGGGAAGGATGGTAATGGGTGTTGCAGATGAAGATTGAGAGAGCGAAGGTAGGGGATGTAGGAGGTGGAGATTAGGGGAATATGAGTAAAAGATGTGGGAGCTTGATAGGTAAGTTAGGAGGTGAGGGAGGTGGATAGGTAGGGTAGAAGGTGGGAGTGATGGATAGGTAGTGTAGGTGTTGGAGGGGAGATTAAGGGAAGAGGTATGGGGTGTGGGAAATAGAGTGATGGTAGGGTTTGTAGGGTGGGGATGTGGGAGGTGGAGATGGGGTGTGAGAGATGGAGATTGAGGGATGGATGTTTAGGAGTGTGGAATAAGGGGAGTGAGGGAAGGAATGTAAGGGATATGGGATTTGAGAGTGAGGGAAGTAGGAAAGAAATGTTAGTGGTGAGAAAGGGGAAACATGGTTGGGTGGGAAGGGAGGATGGAAGAGTAGTTGAGGAAGAAGGGAGGGAAAATGAGTAATTGGGGAGGAAAATAGAAGAGCAATGGCAGGAGAAGGGGAAATGGGAAGATTTAGAGAATGTGAAGGAAAGAAATTGAAAATTGAGGAGATTTACATATCTTTACATTAGCATACCACACGACAAATCAAGTATCTCACAAAAAAATCACATCACCTATATAGAATATGTTACAATGTACCACATTTACATGAAAAAATAAACATGAAAGTTTATTTTTGTTGGTTACTGAAGGATCAGGAAGAAGAGATAAGAGATGATAATGTATCAGCTCTCGGACTAAGGATGGGGAGGGAGGGGCATTGGGAGAAGGAAGAGGAAATAGAGAGTTAGGGAGGATGGGGAAAATAGAACAATGGGGAGATAGGGAATGGGAGATTGGGAGGATGGGAAGGGAAAACAAAGAGATCTAACATCGATTACCTTAGAGTTTCACACAAGAAACTACTTGTCTCATGAAAATACACCAGAGTTCTCCATAACGTGTGTAAACGTGAAAATATGAGGCCAGACTGGTCACTGATAGGTAAGCAGAAGACAAGCAAGATTAGCTGTATCCCAGAAAGATTCACTGAATTCCTGAACATAAACGTCTTTTGACACTGTCAGATTCTGTTTTTCCTATTCTTAAGTTCTGGAATGTTTTTTAACAGATGATGCTTTTCTTTTGTTCATTTTTCTCTTAATTCCACTATTCTTACTGGGTTGCAGATCTGGAGAGACCAAAAAAGTATATGAAAGTTTGAGGTTGTAGCTAGTACAGGAATCTGAACACTGTTTTCTTCCACATCACTGAAATCTTCACTTTTGATTGATGAAGGGAATTAGTAGGCTTTGGATTTACAGTCAGTACCTTTGATTTGTTATTGAATTAGTTGTCATCATCCTCTGTGTCATCTTTATTTAGAATATCTTCTGTTAATTTACTTTTCTGGAAGCCCCTTATTCCTTTGTGAAAAACTGTGACATTGTGTTGATGTGATAATATTGGGTATATATCCTCCATGTAATTGCTGCACCACCAGTTAGGAAAATATGTAAAAGTTTGGTGCCCTAAAAAGAATGTGTGTGTGGGGGGGGGGCTAGAATCTTGTATTTTGCGTTACTGATACTAACACTAGAGATGGAAACCTGACTGTTGCATATATGCCATGTAAACAGTGAATGAGTAAATGAGGAGGTTGCAGATGATGAAGTTTCCAGTGAACTTGAAACATGCAGTAGTTGGTTTATCTTGTGTACTATGAAGTTTTAAGTCCTATAATGTGAATTTTTTGCTTTCATTCCACATATTCCAGGTATATTCCCTTTAGACAGTCTCCCTAAGAATTGTACTTACCTTGTTCTTGAGCTCATTATATCATGTTTTGCCTGGAAGATTTCTGTGACCTTAATGATGAATGTAAGTATGAATAAACTCATCTTGGGCAAGAGCCTATTTCATGTTTGACAGTACTTAACATTCCGAGGGAGGTTAGTGAGTTACTTTTACACTTTTGTAAACAAAATATTTGTTTTCTCTTTGAATCTCCTGGATCATCTACTCATTCTTAGGCTCAGAAGTTACTTTAGGGCCAGAGAGCTACTTTTATAAGCTTGGTATACAACTTCCATCTAAGCTCCTGTGATCAGTGACACTTGAAAAAAGGCTTTTAAACATTGACAGTGGGCAGTGAGGGCAGGAGTTGAGTTGATGGTGTGTTTGCAAACAGTGAGCATGATGGATTGTCATTTATTCTGTGTTGAGGGCCAGCTATTTTTGTGTATTGTTATCATTGCTGAAAACATTAATGAGTTGTATGGTAATTTGTGTTGCTGATATTACATCCAAATGAACCAAGACAAGAGGTCCTAGGTCTGTTATATCCTCATTGTCTACTACAGTGGTTATTTATTATTTATTTACTTGACAAGAGGTCCAAGATCTGTTTTATCCTTATTGTCTACAACAGTGGTTTTTTGTTTATTTATTTACTTCGCTTTGCAGGTGCCGGCCCGGGGGGTCAGGTGTGGCGGGCAGCGGGACCAATGGGGAAGTGCCTGTCTTGTCTTAAGGTCCCTCCACCCGCCCACCAGCACAATCTACCACACCATCCTTCATTACAACACCCTCCTCCCCGGCACGAGTATGAACAGGCCAGAGGTAATAGGGTTTCATGCAGTTGTATTTTGTGGATTGATTTTTTCCAAAGCTTCTAGATTTAACAAACAGTTTTTGAGCGTACCAGTACAGATCTGATGTAGGTCCACATGGCAGAGAGGAATTTCAGAGGAACAAATGATGAGTTTAAGAGAATGGAAACTGGACAACTTTAGATGAGGAGAATTTAACAGGTTTTTGGGAGACAAGGTTGAAAGGTAGTGGGACCTCTTGGTAGAATGGGGCAAAGACTTTAAAGGCAAGCCAACAGGATGATACAGTTGATTAGGCATGAGATTTGCTATTGCTTATAAAGGATGAGTTATTTGAAAAAATGTTTCAGTGCAAATTTGTCCATGTAATGTCATTAGCTTTAAAGTTCAGGTGTTAGAAATTATGGTTGTATGTAAAGGATACCTTTTGGAGAAACACTGAAAGAGAATTAGATGTAGACCCAAGGGAAAAATTGTATGCTATAGGTGACTTAAGTGGGTGGGTGGGGGACAAAATGGAGGAGAGAGTAATAGGTGAGTTTGGGGTTATAGGTATAATTGGCAGTGGTGGAAGAGTAGAGGATTGTTTACATCAGCAAGCATGAGTGTTGCAGTATGTAAGGATAGAGATAATTACACGTGATACAGATGTAGGGTAGACAAGAGCATGGTTTGTTTCTAGTAAGATGAAATATGATACATAGTGTTTATGATGAGTGGTGTAGCAGAGGGATGGAAGGGGATTTGATGAAGACAATGTGTAGGCTGCTTATTTTTCTCTCCCTACTCTGTGATCTGTCCTTTGAGCATGACATATATTCACGAGGAATATGTGTGTGGGTCAGGACCCTTCATTGGCTGCTTTATCATCATCGTGGCAGTTTCAGGTTTGCCCTTGGCCAGTCATTGACCACCACCAGGCACTCAAGTCTCTAGGATCACCAGCTGTCAGGACATGCTGCTGCCAGACTAGCTTTTTCCTTTCCATTGATCAGTATATTTTTTCTTTTGTTTTATATATGTTATTTAGTCTGTTACAAAAATGATATACATATAATCCTGTATTTTTTTTATATGGTGTGTTTTGTGAGAAGATGGGTCCCATATGGAGTATTGCTACTCAGCAATTATACTTCCAGAATGTGTTTCAGTAGGTTTAAAAAATCCATGATCATGTCACTGTACATGTTGTATTCCTTTGGTTTAGATTGATATTTTTCTGTATATATGAATGTACTTAGGAAGCATATTTTGAATTTTTGTGGATTTATCCTTGCTTTTCGCAGCTATTGCAGTCATCTGTTACTAGTGTTACTTTCTTCATCTTGTGTAAATCCACAATTACATGCCACTCCCACAAAATAGTGGTTCACAGAGTGACGTTTTGCAATGATATTTGAGAATTAGGGTATAAATACATAGAATGACACTAAGTCTTCACAATAGCAACAGATTTGAAGAAAAATTTACTTTTTTAATATTTATTTCAGTTGATAAAATGAAATATTTATGTCGCTGTAAAGTTTTTAATTATAATGCCTAATATAATGATGTCGGAGCAGAATAACTTTAGATTCTTATTGCATTCCAGATACAGATGGTCACTTGATAAGGAAGGCCACATTTTCATATTCTTAATATGCCGTGAAAGTGAGATTTATCCAACTTGAAAACATTGGAATTGGTAATATAATGGCCAAATACATCAACAAAAATATAACATACTGAAATGGATAAACTTACCTTGGAAGGTCTGACAAACTCACACTGCCCTACCTCACACGCATTTGTACACCGAAACTTTCGCTCCACTCTCTGTCCACCCTTTTACATGCAGTTGCTCCTTTATAGAAAACTTTCCCACCATTCTGCAGTTGTCCCCCTACCGCATATGTCCTTAACACATCCCATAAAGCATTCCACTTGACTCTGTCATACACTTTCTGCAGATCCATAAAAGCTGTATACAACTTCTTTTCTTTTGCTAGATACTATTTCAACATAAGAAAAAAAGAAAATTCACAATTATTCTCACCCCAAAAATCTAGTACACATATCCTCTACCTTTCCTAAAACTCCTTTGCTCCATACTTATTCTGCATTCAGTTAGTTCCATCACTTAGGCAATCAACAGTCTTGCATACAGTTTTCCAGGTATACTTAACAGACTTATACTCACTTTTACATTTCCACTCATACATCTGCCTCTTTCCTTTTATACCTCCTTCCAGTACAGTTTCTTATTTTCCTCAAATATTCAAATTTTTACTTTTGCTTATCTCTATAAGTCTTTTAACATTCCACTTACACATCTTATATTCTTCCCTCCTCCTCTCATAAACTTCCATAGGCACATTTGTTTTGTGTAATTTACCACAATATTTCTAAGCTCATCCTATCACCATGCATTTCCAGTTTCATTCTTATATCTCACAACCTTGCATCCAACTACTAATTCTACAACCTTTAATTTTCTCTAAACATTTATCTTAACTGTATCTGACTGCTTCCTTGTAGTTAAGCATGTTTGTTTATTCATTCTTCTTTAGATCTACCTTCCTCCTTGCACATACTTGTTAAAAGAACTGTCATTCTTATTTCTCTTTTTTTTTAGATGCAAGTTGCACCAGTTTCTTGTCTGTTTTAGTCAAAACATCATGCAGAATTCTTCAGCAAATGTTTTGTGTTAAAGTCTTAAACTCTTGAGCATATAATGAATGGAAACCAGAATGTTTATGGAAAGATTCTGGATGTTACTCTTATTGAGTTATCTTGGGAAAAGATAGTCATGTATATAAATGACAATTTATATACAGTATTATTATAATTTTTCTTTACAGAAGTGAGTGAGAGTGGCAGCAGTCTCAGTGGAGTGGAGGGACGTTCTCCTGTGCCGCCACCTGATACACAGAGTAATGGCAGTGGAAAAAATTCTGTAATTATTAGTGCCCCGGAAAAACGTTCATTTTACTCAAGAATCCCACCACTTGCCAAGTCTGCCAGCAATGAAGTCAGGAGATTATCATCTAAAGACTATTCCGAAGCAAAAATTTCTCTTCTGTTTGATCAATACAAGGACAGCACTTGTGACTTTATCCTCTCTGAAGGCATTGAATGCCTCTGTATGGATTTAGATGTAAAACCAGAAGAGTTTAAGGTGTTAGTTCTGGCATGGAAATTTGGGGCTGAGACAATGTGTAGATTTAGTAGAGGAGAGTTTGTTAGTGGATGTAAAGCCCTAAGAGTGGATTCTATTAAGGGTATACAATCCAGATTTGCAGATATGCTGCTGGAGGTCCAGGATCCAGAGAAATTCAAAGACTTATATAGATTCACTTTCAAGTTTGGCTTGGATGCTGACGCCGGCCAACGAATCCTACCGTCCGACATGGCAGTGCTGCTATGGAAACTTGTTTTTTCACAGCGCGAACCCTCTATTTTGAAGAGATGGTTGACGTTCCTTGAAAGGCATCCAAATATTCGGGGTATTCCCAGAGACACTTGGAATATGTTCCTAAATTTTACAGAAGCTGTGGGGGATGATCTAAGCTCTTATGACGACACAGAAGCTTGGCCAAGTCTTTTTGACGACTTTGTGGAATATGAGAATGATCAGTTGAACCAGAATATAACTAAGGATCATAAAGAAGAGAGTGAATAATGATACGCAAATTTTAGGAAAGAATAGTTCATTTGTGAGCATGTTTAAGTGATATTTTATTGACGGTATGAGTGGAATAATAGTCTTCTTTCTTTATAAAAAGTGCTCATTTTTGATAGTTTAGGAAGTCTTGCTCCAGTGCTGCCATGACCATAGTGGTTAAGTATGACATATTGGTTCCTTATACCATGTTGGAAGTATTGCATTTGTTTTATATGGCAAAATATTTCATCTGACCGTTTCTCAAATGTTTGCTGGTATTGGCAGATTCATTACAAAATGCTCATAAAGAGAATTACATGATCCACCACAGTTGTATATTTTGAGTTTGTTGATCTGTTTCTGGTCGAGTGTACTGATAAGCATGGATGTTGTTTTTATTCTTGCATTTTGCATGAAGAATGAACAATTCTTGCTGTGAGTTAGGCTTTTTTTGTGTATTTTATGTATATAATTGTATTTTTCTATATACATTTTTAGATATTTCATGTAATTTTTGTTATTTATTGAAATTTGTGAAACCATACTGTTTATGATTTACAGGTGGAAATGTACTACAAGAGAATATATTTAGATTTTATTTGCTTATTTCATTGCTTAATAGAGCTGGTATAGCTGAGAGAAGAGAGGGCTTTATTGATCTGGAGTTCAGTTATATTAGCTGACTGAAGAAAGTCCTGCTTAATAGGATACAACTCGACATTGAAAGTTTAGAGTATGTTTTTCTTCCAAGGATGCTTTTTTAACTGTAAAATTTAATGGAATGTAGGGTATGTAATTTGCATTACAAGTCTCTAAATGTTTCCTTGCTGTAAGGATCATGATATTGAAATTAAATTGAGCTCAAGATGCTCTTAAAATCAGAGAAGAGTAATTTTGAAAAATCTGTTGTATGACTTTGGAGTGTAGTCTGATATTCTTTCATTGGTATTATGCAAGTGTAATTTGTACTTAATTATATTTTGTAGAAATTTGAATGTAAGAAGCAGTGCACTTAAGTTATGAATCTCAGATAGTTATAGTGCATTGTTATTGTAGGTAACTTTATGGAGGTGCTGCACAAGTACAGTAATTCCAATGGAATGTCAGTTTTTAAGATTTCTTCATTCTTTTGAGCAGTATATATGAAACAGTTTTACTTTTATTTCAATTTATCAACATCCTTATGTATACAAATGCCTTTTCTCATGATACAGCAGGATTACCTGTGCAAATTCTTTTTGTAGTCTGCTTTCTTTCACAGCTTTCCCAATACCGTCTGTTGTTTTCTCTTCACTCTTCAGTCTCCCCAATGCCTAATTCCATTCATCCCAGATATTATCTTTTAGAGTTTTATGTGTAGAATTGGAATATGCTATATGTATCCCGAGGGAAGTGTAGACTTTTTCTCAAATATTTGTAATTTTTTTGTGCAAGGCAACAACTGTATCATTGCATATTTTACTGTTGATGAATACATGAAGGTACATTATTAGGAGTTGTAATATTACTGTCAACACTGAGCACAACCCAATCCTAATAGAGGCACGTAAATTGCTTTATAATGAGAATGGTTTTGATGGAAAGTTAGGAATTAGCTCCTGAAAGAAGATATTCAAGATTTTAAAGTTATTTTGCATTCCTAATAACCTGAAAGGAGATATTCAAGATTTTAAAGTTATTTTGCAATCCTCCTAAAGAAATTCATGCTTACTTTATTGCTTTCCCAGTAACTGAATTAGCTAATGTACTGTGAACTGACGATGGGAGGAGTTACAATCCTACTTTATTAGCTTGTATATTACAAGAATAAACGTATTGCACTTGAACTATAGCAAGTGGTTTAAGGATTTAGATTTGGTTATACACATTCAGAATAATGATAGAGGCAACTAATAATGTTATGATTCTAGTGGAGTACTGGATGTTATATGCTCTTAATTTACTCGTAATCTTTTCTTCATCAGATGAATCATCTGGATTTATGAAGTGACCTGTCATTATCTTAGACTTATTCTATAAATGAATGCTTAGTTGCACAAATGAATTGGTTACTGAGAAACTTCTCTAATCATGAAATTGAGTGTATTTGCTAAAAGGCAATATATTTAAAGCTTGTCAGGGAGATTTGTTCCACATGGCCATGCAAGTCAATACAGTTCCCTTGTGGTAAAGTTCATAATGAGTTCACTTCTCAACCATGGATGTCACATTGTCATGGTCATCTGCTTTAGTGTTTCCAGGCACCCATAATTGTGATTTTCCCCCATTTAGTACAAGTCACTCACTAAATCTCTTTAGAATCCCATGTAACTTTGATTTTATTATCCTTATGTCTGACTTGTAGTCTCTGTTTCTCTTTGCTGTAACCGCTTGTCATATTTTCGTTCACACTGTTCACGCTGTGTTCTATTTATTCATTTTTCCTCTATTGATAAACTTGTTAGCATACTACCCTCCATCTGTCACATGCAACACATGACTAATTATTTTTCCCGAAAGGAAATCCATGTCACTGACCAACCTTTACTTCCTATTTTATATAAAGCTGTATGATGAATGTTTGGCTCTGTTTTTATGTGATCAGAGAGTACAAGTAATTATTTTCTTGTCTCTTTTAATATTGGTCCATTATTCATAAATAAAAATTCCCTTGATCTTTATTAATACGTTAGTATTTTGCAGCATGCAATTTTTTTCCTTCTCCAGGTCATGAATGTTTTACATACATAGGTTGTTTATCGTGAATGTTTTTTGGAATTGGTTTGTTAGTCATATCTCATTGTGAATGAATTTGCTTACAATATGTGTTTCAATGTATCTAGTTACGTGTGTTTGGTAAATATTTGCATTGGTGGAAGATATAAATCCTTGGATGTGAATGGCTCTGTACATTTATAGAAATAATGTACTCCCCTACAATCTGAAAATTATAGAGAAATTGCAATAACCATAGTGGCTGTTGTTACCACCATTGAATCTCATTTATAGCTCTGTTCATAATTATAGGCAGTTTTTGATCATTATGGTCTTTATACAGAGACCTCTTGTTCCTGTTATGTTTAGTGATTATGATACTTGGAATATTTTTGTATTGAAACTTGCCACATAAATGGGATGTCTGTACCTGCTTAATATGTTTAGAGAGAAATTCTATTTCATTTTGAAAGTTTTGCAGTGAAGGATGTATTTCTACACCCCACACAGAGAAGATCTTTACATGTTTGATATTAAAAGCTTTGAGTGATGAACTACAAAAGTCCAAATTAACTATCAAGAGAGGCTACAAGATAACAGGTAAGCTATGCCATGTTAGCTGAAGTAATGGTAGATGTTACACTAGGTGGATAATGTTAAAAGGCCTTAGTGTGCTCACAAAATGAAGTGTACTTAGAAATGGTTAGTTTTTTCAGTTTAAATCATAAAGCAAAGTAAATCATTCAGCTAAGATAGCCCTTCATTCATTATGAAGGGGTTAAGAGTAAAACATTGTGGCACTAAACCCAGATACCTGAGATCTGACTGACACTTGTTGTGTAAATCAAATTATTGAGAAAAAATGAATTGGATTAGTCTTAGAACCACATGCATACAATTTTATTGCATCGCCTATACTGAAATGGGATATCAAAAGCATGTGTTTTTTCTTATGCTACTGTAAAATGTGTTATGTTGTAATAATGCATAAATTAGCAGAGTTGATATTCCATTTCTGGATTAGGAATGACCATGATGTTAATATGTTAAAACAACTAGAATTTGTGAATTTCCATGATTTTCCTAATTTTTATGTTTATTTGTTGAAGTTGGATCCCAGGATTTGGAATACTGCAGAATAAGGAAATATTTTGTTGACACATTCACTAAAGAGAAGTGCATTGGTCAGATCATACTTCCAGAAAAATCATGATCTTTTTTTCAACATATTTTTACAGATGTAATCAATGCATTAGCTGCAGGCTGTAATTTGACTCTGGTATCTAATATTAAGTGACTGTTGTCCTGCTGTTTTGTAAATGGAAGCTATTGTTTCAAGGCTATTATTGTTTCAGAAAACATGTATTTATTATTACAGTAACCTTTCTTAGATATCTGTATTTCATTCTCTCTTTTTCTCTCTAGCTCTTGATATTATGCAAGTGTTGAGGATTTTAGCTTTGGTGAATTTTGTATTCATGTAATATGACCACCAATCAGGTAAATATCTAGATTGTGAAACAAATTGACTTCCAGACTGTTCCAAAATGGCAGGTTATAGGTTGTAAGCTAGTTGTAAAGAATGTAGATAAATCTCAAGAGTAGCTCATTAAAATGAAACAAGATGGCAGTACCACTACATGATGCTCTACTCACCAACTCTCACTTTTGACCCATTTCTCATATTGGTTGTATCATGTAACAAATGAATGGTGAGGGGAAACATCTCCTTATAGGTTCAGTTGCCTGTTGTTTTCAAATGGCATGATTTGTTGAAGTTGTAAGAAGTATATATCCACTGTGTTACTTACCTAAGACCAAGTTATATATCTCAGTTTGTTCAGCAGTAGTCTGAGGAGAATGTTATGGATCTCACTTCAGGTTTATGTTTTCCTGTGGCTGTGATAGTAGCCTCCTTCACCAAGGATATCAGTAGATATTTAAGTCAAATGGCTCATAAGTCAATAGTCTTGATAGCCAAAGTGCAAATGCAATTCCTACCTACTTGTACCTACGAGAAGATTTTGCCAAACTGGCAGGGCTAGCATGTAGCGCTCACTGCATGTCTTGCCAGTTAAATTACACTATGATAAGTCTAATGCTTTTAGACTATTTTGCATTAAGAGTAGTTGCACCAGACCAGGGACTTTCTTGCAAGAGGGAATTGGCTTCAAGAACACTTTTTTTCATAACTTTTCCTGCCATGCTTTATATTTCCAGCAAAATTTCAAAATGACTTCAGCAGTTATGTTTGTGTAAAGGTGTAGAAAGGGTTCACAAGTTGAAGTATGACATAAGTAGCCACTGCCCACCACAGTCAGCTAGAAAAATCTGGATTCGTATCATGTTCACTTTTCCCTAAATGTAAATACAGGTGAATTCCTATCCAAATTGAATTGGGTAATTCCATTTTGTTTCATTGGTTTCCTGTCCTCATTCACTGTTTACGATAATCCTCATTCTTTCACTGGATATGATGTGATACACAGCACAAAGCTTTGTGCTTAGGCTGATGCAGGTAGACAAATGCATTATGCAGCTGTCATTTTATATTGTAGCTGCTTTGATGTGTAATGAGAATGGATAATAAATTATTGGCAGAGGGTTGATATTTCATGCACATAAGATCTGTGACCAGCCAGCATTTCAAATCATCAGTGCGCTGTAACTGAAGTAATGATGTGCATGTTTTACTGACTGCTACCCTGGTAAATTTCTTCCATACATGTAAGTAAAAAAAAGCTTGAGGGCAAAGGTTTGTGTGGTTATGGAAGAATGAACAGCAGTTGCCACAAAATTTTTAAGAATGACAGAGAATTGGAGGGACACCCCAATGAACATCAAACCTTAACTTTATATATTTTTGTTATTGTCAAAGTGGTCTTGTTCTTACTGGATGCCGAAAGCAACTGCATTCTCTTGGATAATTTGACGCTGATAGTTCAGTGAACATATCATGCAGCTGGTCCCAACATTCTTTGACTGGGTGACATTTTTATTTAAGGCTCTTAATATTCCATGGAATATTCATCTCCCTTGGATGAGTGCAGAGCAAATGCGATATGGAATACTGGTTGTGCCTTATACTGATTAGGCATATCACTTTATCATACACACTAACCCCTCTAGTTTGGCATTCCAAACTGTGGCAACTCTCATAACCTGGTACTTTCAAATGTACTGATGCTCAGTGAAATGGCACTCATGTTTGTAGAATTCACCACTCTTTCATCTGGGTGTTCCCAGGCCATATGTCACCACTGTCCATTGATTGCTATGTCTTGAATCCGAGATGGTCATGTCTGTTGCTCTTCCATTGTCTCTGTGTATTTTGCCCTGATACTGGCCCTAAACAAAGGTCTTAAATTCAATGGTGAGTGTACTGTAATGATATGAAAAGTGTAGAAAGCATTGCTGCTTTAAATGTGTACCAATATCCTATAAAGAATAAGGGCTTTAAACAAACACATTGACAGTAAATTGTAAAATTTGTGTACTTTGCTTAATATCTGTGTTGCTGTGATTTTCTATGATATATCTCAGTATGATGAAATAGATATCTTATTATTTATGGTGTATCACTAAATGATATTTTGCTTAATATATATATCCACGAAAAGATGAGATAATGTGAATAGTTTTTACATTGTCTTACTTATTCAAAAAAGGCAAGTAGGTGTCCATCTGGGCATACAAGTTGTCTATGAAAAAGTAATGTAGATGTGGAAAAATTTTAAAAACTTGTGAAAACTGCAAGCAGAATTGATGAGTAATCACTCTGGTGTTCAATTAGTAAGAGAATGTGAATATAAAAAAGAAATATAAGAACTTCCAAAAAAATGTTGTGATAGTAGCAGGAAATTAATATGGCAAGCAGCTGTTGCTGGTGAGTGATGGTGTCCAACAGGGAATATATGTTATCCATAGAAAAATTATATAGATATTAGAAAAAAATGCATTTGGCAATAGTAAGCAATCACTGAAGTAAGTGATTGTTCACTAGTGAGTGGCATTGTCCATCAAGGCAGGCAGTACGACACACATGGCTAGGCAGTGGTGATACAGCCTGCATTTTTATATGGAATTATTGCATTAAAGCTCCTTAGACCCTTTACAACCATTAGTGGAGAATGCTTAAGTGAGTCTTGTGCATCTCAGAAGAAAAAATTTAACTTGGGGGTAAGGTTCAATATTTTAAGGCATTCATATAAGTTCAAATTATACAGCAGCAAGCTTATAAAGGTTAAGCAATCTCTAAACAAGATCTTAAACATTCGTCTTAAGAGGATGATCCAAGTAGTCATGGACCTTCACTTGCATAACACCATCATACCCTTAATACCATCAGTAGCCTTGATATGAATGTTGATCCATTTTTCATAAGCATTATTTGTATTAGTCATATCTACAATGTTGTGTGCTTTATTGTATATTTATATACCATAGTGAGATTCATAAAGTACTTATACTGTACTGTATGTTTCTTAACATTTTAATCGTATTTTTGTGCCAAAGTTATGCTGAGAAATCTCCCTTAGGAATGTAACCCCTCTTTATCTAATGAATTCTATGGTAAGATTGGTTCCACTTTGTGGTTTTCACTTTGTGTTTCCCAGAACATATATCTAACATAAACTAGAGGGTTTCGGAAAGGAGGGAACTTTATGGGTGAGAAGGGAGAGGTGAGAGTAAGTGAGCTTGGAAAAGAGACTTGTGCGAAGAAATATTAGGAGAGATTGATTTTAGAATGGCTAGAGGTGGGGAAGGAATTGGAGGTATTTAGGGAAGCATTGCTGGCATGTGCGAGAGATGCATATGGCATGTGTATGATGGTGAGCAGATTAGAAAGTGTAGTTAGTGATGGGTTGACGAAGTAAAATTGCTTGTGAAAGAGAAAAGAGAGGAAAATGGATGGTACTTACAGAGAAGGAGTGAAGATGATTGGGATATGTATAAGAGAAGGCAGCAGGAGATCAAGTGGAGGGTGCAGGGGTTGATAAAGAGGGCAAATGAGAGTTAGGGTGAGTGGATATCAGTTAACTTTTGCAAGAACAAGATTTTAGAAGGAGGTTAGCTGTGTGCAGAAAATGAGAGAGAGAAAAAAGGTAACGTCAATGAAGGGTGCAAAGGGGAAGTGGTAACAGTTAGTGGTGAAGTATGTAGGAGATGGAGTGAGTATTTTGAAGGACTGTTTAATATGTTTGATGATAGGTAGGCAGATGTAGAGTGTTTGGTCAGGGTGGTATGTGAAGCGAGAGTCAAGGAGAGCGGTTGGATGAAGTGAGAAGACTTGGTGAAAACCTTATGTAAGATGCAGTATGGCCAGGCGGTTGGAGTGGAAGGTATTGCAGTTGAATTTCTTCTAGAAAACAGTGACTTTGTTGTTGATTGGTTTGTTAGGATTTTCAGTGTAGCTAAGATCATGGTGAGGTGCCTGAGGATTGGCAGAATACATGTATGGTGCCACTGTATAAAGGCAAGGGGGATAACAGTGAGCATTCAGACTATAACTATATAAGTTTTTTAGTGTACCTGGTAAGTTGTATGGGAGAATGATGAGTGAGAGGGTGAAGGCATGTACAGAGCATCAGACTGGGGAGGAACTGTAGTTTCAGAAGTGGTAGATGATATATGGATGAGGTGTTTGCTTTTAAGAATGTGTGAGAAATACTTTGAGAAACAGAGGGATTTGTATGTGGTATTTATGGATCAGGAGAAAGCTTAAGATAGGATTGATAGAGATGCATTGTGTAGGGTGTTAAGAGTAGGTAGTTTGGGAGTAAAGCTGCAAGCAGCACTTGGAAGTTTTTATCAAGTGTGTAAGGCATGTGTATGAGTAGGAAGAAAGTGAGTGGTTCCTAGTAAAGGTTGACCTGCGGTAATGTTGTGTGATGTTACCATGGCTGTTTCATTTGTTTATGTATGGGGTGGTGAGGGAGGTAAAGGCAGGTCTTGGAGAGAGGGGTGAGTATGCTGTCTTTAGGGCATGAGGGATGCCTGGGAGGTAAGTCAGTTGTTGTTTGCTGTTGACACTACACTAGTGGCAGATTAGAGTTGAGAAATTGCAGAAGTTGGTGACTGAGTGTGGAAGTGTGTGTGAAAGGAGGAAGCAGAGAGTAAATGTAAATATAAGTAAGATTCTTAGTTATAGCAAGGTAGAGGGACATATTTGGGGGTGTGAATTTGAATGGAGAAAAATTATAAGAAGTGAAGTGGTTTATATATATGTTAGTGGATATGGAGGGAATTGAAACCACGAAAGTGGAAGCGTGTCATATGATGGGTGACTGGGCGAAGGTTCTGGGAACATTGAAGAATGTGTGGAAGGAGAGGTTGTTATCTGGGGGAGGAGGGCAAATATGGTTGTGTTTGAAGGTATAGCAGTCCCATCAATATTATATGGATGTCAGACATTGGCTTTAGATGAAGATGTGCAGCAGAGTCAGTAATTAAATGGTAAGAGAGAGAGGTGATGATAAAAAGATTGTGGTTGAGAGAGTTGTAGAGGGTGTGCTGAAATTGCTTGGACATATTGATAGGAGTGAGGAGAGGTTAATTGAGATGATATATGTGTCAGAAGTGAAGGGGAACAAAGAGAATGGGGATATCGAATTAGAGATAGAAGGATGGAGTTAAAAAGATTTTCAGTGGTCAGGGCCTGAACATGCAGGAGGATGAAAGGTGTTTATGGGATTTAGGAATAGGAATAATGTGGTGCACAGGGGTCGATGTGCTGTCATTATCCTAAACTAGGGTGTGTGAAGAAGCTGGGGGAAACAAAGGAAAGTTTTGTAGGGCCTGGTTGTGGGTAGGGAACTGTGGTTTCAGTGCATTACATATGACAGCTAGAATATAGATATGAGTGAGAGCAGCCTTTCTTTATCTGTTTCTGATGCTAAGTCACTAACATGGGAAATGGTGATCTAATATAGTTAAAACATACAACATATGGACATTGAACCCCAGATATTGTATATGAATGGGTTACAGAAATTGATTTTGAATCCCTTTTGATATTGGAAAATTTTGGGGAAAAAGTTAGAAAAAGTTAAAGAATCATTTTCTGTGGCTCTTATCTTCTAAAAATCTGTTTGTTGTTGTCGTATGTTTGCTTGTATAATAGTAATGTACATTGACTAGCAATAAGGTTACATTCCTTGACAGCCCATGACAAGTTGAAATGTCTAAAGTCAAGCAATTGAAACCTATGTTGTTTTGGGGTTATGTTCCTAAACAAAAATTTCCCTTGTCTAACTTTTATGGATGGACTTGGAATAACTTACTTTACCACACTTATACCACAGTGACATAATATGATTTAGACTGTGTTTTATGAAAACTTACTGAAAGTGAACTTAAAAAGGTGGTGATGGGGCTTATGCTGTTGGTGGAGCAGACTGTAGGGGGAATGAGTGTCACTTGGAGGTAGAGGGAGGAATACTAGTGGAATACTAGTCTTGAGGTACTGATAGAGGAGAGAAGGTTATTTGGAGGGTTTAGGAGATTTAGTCTTGTCTATGTCACACCCTGAATTTGTTGCCATATCACAGGTAATGTAGATGAAATTTAATAGGTACTTAACAAAATAGGTGGTGATAGAGCCTGAAGTGCTTTTGGAGTGAGATGGGATGAGCTGATTTTCTGTCTTTTGTCACCTGTATTATCTGATTGTGTAGCTGTTTTTTTGCAGACTTTACCTATCCCCTCATAGCTGTGGGATTTATGGGTGAAACACTAGTAACTGCTTGCCTACGCTTAAAATCTCAGCATTCCCTCCAAGTAGAAGCATAAAAGATATTTGGCAGCCAGTAATCCTGTAGCAGTATTTTCTATTCCTTTCTAATGACTGTTCTGGTTGACATCCTTTTCCAAAATAATCCAGTCATATCCACACTAAATAGTCTTCAGGTATGTAACCCCCTTCATATGTGATTTTCTCTGAATACACATGAAACAGCTGATAAATGCAAAATAGCTTTGGTGAGAACACGTTTTGGAACACAAGTCTTTTGTTTGCTGTCCAAGCTCATTGCTAGGAGTTGGGATACAAATGTATTTTGCTAGATGGTGGGATACTATTCCAGTGGTATTTTGCTGTAACATTCAAATATGCACAATAGATATGCAAATTCCTTTAAATATCCAGACATAATTCATCATTAACAGATTTGTTAATTATGAATATGAAAGTAACAGTTACTGAGATCTATAGTCATGAGGGTCTAATGAACATCAACCATCCTAAATACCTCAGATATAACATCTAAAGTGATGGCTCTTCATCCTGTATTCCTAAGTTTTTTTAACATTCCTTCCACACACTGAAATGCAGTAAATAATGAGGTAATGGTGCACACAAGTGGACATATTTTGCAAGGTTATGCAGTATGAATGAAATTGGATTTTTCAAGTACATCATACTAATATGTATGTATGATAAGTTGGCAAATACTTCAAAAGATGCTGACTTACTTTATAATTGAATGAAAACAGTTTTTCAAACATTAGAAACATAAAGGTACATATTTTTTTCTCAAATTTGGCACAAGTTTAGGCATACATGTCACAGGTCAGTACAAAGTACCTTAATGCTAAAATGTTGCAAGCCTAAAATGATGCATGTTGAAACATCAGAAGTTGAGGTAGTAATGAAGTGGGTATCACCATGAAGAATAAGCGTTTGAAAGTAGACACATTGAGAGTAGTTGGCAAAATTATACTTTAAACATTTGAATATGACTGTCTTCGATCATCTTGCAGTGAATTGTTATACTTTACCGCTGCATATCTCGTGTGATTTTCTTCGATGTATGTTGATATGGCATTGTATATAGAAGAGACTGAACTTACATATATATACTCAATGGGATAAACAAGTTAGTATTGAATCCTATGTATTGGGGTGGTGGGTTATGTTCCTGGAAAGTGTGACTTGAAGTGAAACAACTGTAAATGAATCCATTTTTCCCATAGGAACCTGTGTATAAGGGCTACTTATGTTCCTTGGAATATTTTTCATGTTTTTCTGTAGTAGAAGACAAAATAAGTTCGTATCGTGTACAGTGTAGTACATGTACATATATAAATGTTATATTGATATGAGTACAATGTAGATAACATGAACACATAAGAAAAATGGTGTGAGTTGTGCTCTTAGAAAAGAGTTGAGATGGAGAGGTGAGTGGTTATCAGCTTAGCATTGTGGGAACTTTGGTCTCTCTTAGGATCATCCTTGCTGAAAATAGCCATTGCTTCTTTGATAAGCTGGAAAGTCTTTGACATTTATGTTGACTTTGCCTTAAATTGTTCACCAGCATCTAAACAGGTAAGAAGATTTAATTTCACTTCAGTTGCAATGTTTTTCCTTGGTTTCTTATTAGTACAGGACATGCTGTTGTTACTTGCTAGATTTTGTGACTCATGATTAAGGGATTAGAAAATTAAAGTATAGCTTTTGATGACACAGCTTCAGCAACTTCAAAGTGGAACTTTAAGACTTTGAACGTATCTGCTCCTTCCTTGACAGAGGGCATTACAGTGAAATGTCTTTAACTAGGCTGATGTTAAAGTGGACCATATATAGTACTTTTGAGAGGGTTGAAATAAACCTTTTGATAGATATATTATTACTGTAAATGAAAGACATCAGTTTATAACAGATTAGCATCTCTTACAGGCATTTTACCATGGATCTGTCATGCATAAGAAGTGATTAGAGTATTAAGAGTAATGAAGGGTAGAGGTGTAAGTATGGAAGTAAAGAAAGGATTAAGGGACAGCATAGTTTTCCAAACCTTAACCTATGCTGCTAATACATGGTTATGGAATGAGCCACAGAGGGCAAGAATCCAGACTGTGGGAAGGAGATATTGGAGGGGAGCATGTCGTATGACTAATGGAATGAAGAAAGAAATGAGGAAGTGTATGATAGATGTTGTATGGCAGGGAATGAAAAGGGAATAAATTGTGTAGTGGTAGAGTGGGTGAAACATAATACTTTGAGGTGGTTTGGGAATGTGGAAAGAATGCAAGTTGGGGAGTTTACAAAGTGGGTGTGTGATAGCATGATTACAGGGGTTAGTGTGAGAGGAAGGCCATCTGTGGCATGGGGAAATAGAGGGGGAAAGTAGTGGAGAAATGGTGGAAGAGTGTTTGGATTTGTGTTTGCGAGGGAGGCATGTAAGGACAGGGATAAGTGGCGACTTCTGCAGTGGTCACTCCCTTGATGGAAGTTCCCAGAGAGAATGGGCTTCAGAGATATAGATAGATAGAAAGATAAGTACAACAATTTTAGATTTATCATATGAAGAACACTTGCTAAATGCAAAAATTTTAGATTATCATATGAAGTATACTTGCTATCATTTGTAATATACCATTTGATACTTGTTATATTCAATTGCCTCAAATGCCATTCAGAATTAGCTTTCAGAGAAAATTTGTCTTGACAAAGGAAGGAGGATGAAGAAAGTTGAGAAACAAGGGAGTTCAGGTGTCAAATTAAGAAAACTGCCTTGGACTCTTCAGTAAAGTAAGACTTTATTCCATACTGTCATGGCTCGGTTTCTCAGGTTAACATTAGCTTTCCTTATATTCATTCATATTCCTTATTGTATTCTTACATCTTCCTCAGGTTCACTGCCAGGCCCACTTTGCAGGGGTTTGCTCTTCTGTAATTACACAATATTCTACACATGATAACAGCATGTCTAATACTATTTTAGTAAAAGTAACAATTCTTTTGATATGATTTTTATTAATTTCCATAAATTAAATTCACAGTGCCACTAAAGTTAACATTTACCTAAATATCTACTGCTGTAATGTTATTTAGAACCATATATAGGAAAGCTTATATATGGGAAAATATAACTCATAAAGTTACTGTGTAATTTACTTGATTTTCTGTGTCGCCTTGGCAGTATACAGTCTGTGCCAAAAGTTAAGGTGCAATAGGACCGTCGACTTTAATTATTGTGGAAATTGTTTCATATCTCATATAGAGACCCTGTGTAATATGTTAAGTCGTGCATCGAAAGCACTACACATAAGTCTAGCAATGCTGTGATAATGTCGTAATCATCAATTTGAATTTAGCAGCCATGAGGTTCATATCCATGTGTTGGGTATTTTTTTCTCTGTATTTGTCATTATTACCTCGCTATTAGAATATCCCATTATGGCCAGGAATGTTATAATGAGAGGAGGACATCACAGCAGTGATAGCTTTATACAAAGCAGAGCATAATTTGAAATATAGAGTAAACAGATGTTCATCTTTGAAGCGTCCGAATATTGGTGAAGTGGTTTAAGGATATAGGAATGTATGTTATACCATCTCTTCTTTGCAATCCTGGAAGGCTGAGATTAATGTCTCTTAAGACCCGTTAAGTGATTGCAAGACAAGTTAAGGCCTGCTGATTCCTGACATCGGATGAAATCAAGCGTAAGAACCCTAACTTGCTTGACATTTCTTGCTAAGGAGTGTTGTACTCAAAAGTTACTTCATAATGAGTTGAGATTTCTAAGTTTTTGTGCCCAATGTAAACCTCAACTGATTGCCACTCAGTTGGATAAATGATAGAAAAATTGCAAGAAATAAAGTGTTTGGGACCAGGAAACATGGAGAATCTTGTTTTGGAGTAATGAGGACATTTACTGAGGGAGGATGTACAGGCCAATCCACACAGACCTGCACCTGCCACAGTAGGCAGAAGAGACTATGAAATACTATCCTTCTCTTATATTTGGAGTCATTTTAGCTACTGTGGTAGTGGTTTGGTAATCTTGCCCAAGAATAAAGTGAACAAAGTTGTGTACTCCAATTTAATTGTTGGCCATTTACCTCACTCATTTAAAAGCGTAAAGGCAAAAATATTTATGCAAGATGAGGATCCCTGCCACATTGCTATTCTGTTACACAGTGAGGTGTAATATGATAAGGACTGGCCAGGAAACAGTCATGACCTAAACTCAGTTGAAAACCTGTGGTCCACTGTGAAGCAACGACTATGTCTTTTGTACCGAGGCTTGAGATGGCAATTAAGCAGCTTTGGGGTAATTTATTTCCCAGACGTACCCAAGAATCTTGCTGGCAGCATTCCCAGCAGGTTACAAGACTCCATCAAGAGGAAGGAGAATGCAAAAAGGCATTAATTATGTTGGTAAGTGTTTATTACTTTCTTTGGCTACTTAATCATAAAAAAAATCAATTTTTCAGCTTGTGACAACTTTTGTCACAGACTGTAGATAATTATAATCTTGCGAAATCTGTTATTTGGCATCTCCTCATCCATATGGCTGCCAAATTTGAAACATTACAGTGTACGATCATTTCTATGACCAAATCGTTGTACACCATCTTTATAATGTATATGCACCATACACTTTTTCTCTTTCAAGGCCGACAAGCATAGCATCATTTTGACAACCATTCGTACAAGTTTTACTTCCCCATCTTCATTCTGAACCTAGTCTCAGTGAGAACATATTTACATGACTGGATTCTGTTATAAGAAAATATTTCATGATATGAGCATGGATTTACCTAGGGTAGTGTATGAAGAAAGATGCCTAATTCCTGGGTGTGTATGATTTTGTGAAAGTAGACCAGGTACTTGTAAAGGGGGACCTAAGAAGCAATGAGTGTTTATGGTATATTTTTAACAAATGCATGATCATGTAGGAAATTAATGTATTTTAGTAACCTCTATATTAGAATGTTAATAACTGATTCTTCCAGATTGAAGTCTTTGTAGTCATAAAAAAATTTACTTTAGAGCTGAATGACTGGTATTTTGAGACTTAATTCAAGATTAAAGGTTGTATTAACAATGTGCTATTTTTGATGTTTAGCATCAGCTAGGCAAATTAGTGATATATATGCATTAGGCACTGCCAAATTAGTGTTAAAACATTCATTGCCCATTTACAGAAAATTGCTAATATTTTCTGATATCATGTTATATCGTTATCATAAAAATATCCATTGTGGCCCTTTGGTGTTTCATACTTGAGACAGGTAATATGCAGATCACATACTAAGTGAATTTACTATTGCTGTTTTCCATTTTCTTTGATGGTTTGGAGCATCAGCAGTGGAATATGGCTGCTTTGTTTGAAGTATAGTTAGGTTAACCATTTGCTTTGATTTTATGTAGTATGGGGCTTAGAAACTTTTCTTGTTGAAAAAATAGCTGGGTATTGAAAGCTCCTTGTTTTCACCAGCAGGGCCCTTTTCAGTGCAAGAAAGCTGTAAATAGATATGTCAGTCTATCTGTCATCTTTAACTTATTTGCCATGTGCATTGTTGAATCGGGTTTGTACAGCCTCTTGATTTTTTGACACATATCCTCAGCTTCTTCCCAATGTGTTGAAATGGTTGACATTCAGCCTACTGCAGCACTTCTGAAGTATTCACTTTGTACATTTTATAGTTCATTAGTTTTATTTACATTTCTATTATACACAAGTTCATGTTATGCGTAATAACCTGTGATATTTAGATAGACAGTGTTTTGGCAGTTAGTATCTGTAACCCACTTATAATCACCAGCTTGCTTGTTCATTATGCTGAGTCCTCAACAGCTTGCAAAAGTCAAATGTAGAAAATTCATATGACTATGAAAGGTTAATTTTTGTGCTATGATAGGAACACAGTGTACTTAATGGAAGTTTTTTGCCTCTCCCTTTCCTTTCAACTGCCCTGCTTCGCTGGGTTTTGTTTCTTCACTTTGACAGGCATAACTCATAAGAACATGATACCAACTTTACCATCCATTTAGCCAGCTGCATTTTGGACATGAAATCTGAGAATGGTTATGTCATGTAATGTTTTGATAGTTACCAGTTTGTTATGCTTACAGGGATCATAATAGGCTCTCAAAGAGCAATCAATGATTTGTAGTCTTTTCTAGTTGCATACTTTCACAATTTTGACTTACATTCGATACAAGGCTAACAGGTTAGGTGTAACTAAAGTTGCCATACCTGTCTCCTGTCAGAGTGCTGAAATAAATCTCACTATCTCTCTCTCTCTCTCTCTCTTTTTTGAGGGTATCAAGCAGATTTTAGGAATACTTAAGGCTAAATCTAGAAAATTTTTACTTAAATTCATTGATATTGCTAGAGGAGTTACTTAAAAAGATAGTTGATTTTTTTAAATCAATCACTACAGCATATGAAGAGTTGAATTATCTGGTGACAGTTAGCTGACAAATTGTAATGTGAGGGAACATGTCACACTTATATTTTTTCTAGTTTTAGAACACATTTCATCATTACAATTCTCTGTTCAGCTGGCTGAAGGCTCCAGGTATCTTAAGTTGTCTTTTTCAAGATTTTACAGCCACTTGGTTTCAGCAAGTATGTGATATTTCTTTGTAAAGGAGAAAAGCTTTTGTATTTTTAAGTTTACAGCTGTGATTATTACAGCTTGAACAATCTCATGTGATTATCATTTATGTTAGTTCTAAATGCAATTTTTTTGTAATTAAGATGTTATTTATTTTCCCTCAGTTAAATAAGCTGTAACTTGAGTGAAACTAGCTCAAAATGTTGCTCAGATTCATCGTATTCAGTAAAATTTCAACCTGTGAGTATTCAAAGAGAAAAAAGGCTACAACACATGACATTCTTTCCCCACACCAGTAATGTTAACATAACAGCAACAGTTAGACTAAATGCCCTCAGAGCACTATGTGGCCTCATATTTGGAAAATAAGAAGAATCCCTAAATATCTTACATAAACAATTCATCTGCTCCACCTAAAATATGCCTCACTTGCCTGATCTTCCTCCCTCTCAAAGGCAAATATAACAAAACTGCAGATCACATAAAATAGAGTATTCAGAACAGTCCCTGGTTGTGTAGCAACTATAAACACTCAGCACCACAATGAAGCAAAATCTTCCCAATACATTTTCACTTCAATATGCAATTCCCTCATTTCTATGCAACAGCACTAGACCCCTCCCACCCTAACAACTCTATAACTAACCACCAACCCTTGAGTAGAAATATACTTGGGCTCACAGATATCCCCGTCCCCAGCAAATAGAACACTAACAAAACACATATGCATGAAAATAAACTGACAAGCATTAAACAAGTCACCTTTCAGCTTAGACTCCAACCTTCTCTACATACACATTTCCATGAGAAACCACATTGCTCAGCCAAACACGAGTCATACTCTCCTACTTATGCTCTGCACATCACCCATCACTATAACACTAAAAAATACCATTTCAAAATATCCCAACACTCTTTATGTCAACAATGCAACTACCTTAAAGAAGAAACTGAGCACTTACTACTGAATTACCCTGCATTGTCTGCACATAGATGCACACACATCACAACACTTTATGATGTGTGGTCCTGATCTGTGGACATGGCCAGCTTCCTGAGTGTTTTGGTAGTCTCATTAGGATAAAAGGGACTCCTGTGGCAGAAAGGTGAAGAATATATTGTATTTCAGTTTCTAAAAGAAGGAACATAAGGAGCCAAGCAGAGAGTGCTTATCCTCTTTGAAGGCTTAAGTTGGGGTGTCTGAATGTATGTGGATGTAACCAAGATAAGAAGAGACGAGAGATAGATATCACATTTGAGGAATGAAATCTGAATTTTCTAGCTCTGAGTGAAACAAAGCTCAAGGGTAAAGAGGAAGAATGGTTTGGAAATGCCTTAGAAGTAAAGTCAGGGGTTAGTGAGAGGACAAGAACTAAGGAAGGAGTAGCACTACTCCTGAAGCAGTTATGGTGGGAGTGTGTGATAGAAAGTAAAAAGGTAAATTCTAGATGGGTGTGGGTAAAACTGAAAGTGGATAGCAAGAAATGGGTGATTATTAGTGCTCATGCACTTGGCCATGAGAAGAAAGATCAAGAAAGGCAAGTGTTTCGGGAGCAGGTGAGTCAGTGTGTCAGCAGTTTTTATGTATGAGACCGGATGTTAGTGAGAGGTGATTTAAATGTGAAGGTGAATAATGTGACAGTTGAGGGTATAATTGGGGTCCATGGGGCATTCAGTGGTATGAATGGAAATGGTTTACCTGGGACACTTCACATGCCTTAATTCAGTCCACTGACAATACATTGACCCTAGTATACTACTTTGTTCCAATTCACTCTATCCCATACATACCTTTCACACTCCTGCATGTTCAGGCCCTGATCATTCAAAATCTTTTTCACTCCATCCTCCCTTCTCCAATTTGGTCTTCCTGTTCTCCTTGTTCCTTATACATTTGACACCTATATCCTCTTTTTCAACTTTTCCTCACTCATTCTCTCCAAATATCCAAACAATTTCAGCACACCCTTTTCAGCACTCTCAACCACACTCTTTTCATTACCTCACCTCTCTCTTACCCTTTCATTACTTACTCAGTCAAACCACCACACACCAAATATTGTCAAAAATTTCATTCCCAACACATACACCTTCCTCTGCACAGTCATGCTTCACATCCATATAATACTGTTGAGACTCATTTTTTGCCCTTCTCAAACACATTCTCTCTTTCCACACATTCTTCAGCATTCTCAGAACCTTTGTCCTACCCCGTCAGCTACCCTATTACTAACTCCCACTTCCATTGTACCGTTCACTGCCATGTCCACTCCCAGGTATTTAAAACACTTCACTTCCTCCAATTTTTCTCAGTTCAGTCTCATACCTCCTGCTTTCAAGCACTTTTCCAAACTCAGTCTCCAACTTCTGCAGTTTCTCACTCAAATCAGCCCTCTCATCCCCAACAGACTGCATTCTTGCCCCTCTCTCTAAAACTTGCATTTACATCACTAACCACCACATCCATAAACAAATTAAACAACCATGGTGACCTCACACACCCTGCATCAAACCTACATTCACTGGGAACCAATCACTCTCCCCTCTTCCCACTCGTACACATGCCTTACACCTTGGATAAAAACTTCTCCCTGCTTCTAGCTGCTTCCTTTCCACCATATATATTCTTAAGACCTTCTACAAAGTATCTCTGTCAACCATATCATATGCATTCTCCAGATCCATAAATGCCACATACATATGTGTGGAAATAAGAGTGTGGTTGAAAGAGCAGAAGAGGGGGTATTGAAATAGTTTGAATTTATGGAATAAATGAGTGAGGAAAGGTTGAAAAAGAGGATATATGTGTCAGAGGTGGAGGGAACAAGGAGAAGTGAAAGATCAAATTGGAGGTGGAAGGGTGGAGTGAAAGAGATTTTGAGTGGTCAGGGCCTAAACATGCAGTAGGGTGAAAGGCGTGCACAGAATAGAGTGATATGGAATGATGTGGTATACCAGGGTCAACTTGCTGTCAATGGACTGAGCCAGGGCATGTGTAACGTCTGGGCAAACCATGGAAAGGTCTGTGAGGCCTGGATGTGGACAGGGAACTGTGGTTTTGGTGCCTTACACATGACAGCTAGAGACTGTGAATGAGCAAATGTGGCTTTTTTTGTCTGTTTCCTGGTGCTACCTGGTGGCGTCAGAAATGGATGGAGGCGAGCAAGTATGAATATATACATGTGTATATGCATGTGTGTGTATGTATGTATATGTTGGTATGTATATGTATGTATTGTGTATATATGTGCATGTATGTATATATGTGTGTATATGAGTGGCTGCTACTTCCTTCGTTTGTTTCCTGGCTTAACCTTGCTGACTCAGGAAACAGCGATCAAAGATAATAAATTTGGACGATACTTACAAGGAAGGAGTGCAAATGACTGGGAGATGTATAAGAGTAAATGGCAGGAGGTCAAGAGGAAGGTGCAAAGGTTGGAAAAGAGGGCAAATGAGAGTTGGAGTGAGAGAATATCGTTAAACTTAATGGAGAATAATGAGATGTTTTGGAAGGAGGTAAATAATGTGCGTAAGACAAGAAATTAAGTGGGAACATCGGTGAAAGGGGGAAAAGGGGGAAGTGATAACAGGTAATGATTGAGTGAGGAGATGGAGTGAGTATTTTGAAGGAGTATTGAATGTCTTTGATGATAGAGTGGCAGATGTGATGTGTATTGGGCGGGACGGTGTGCGAAGTGAGAGAGTTAGGGAAAGTGGTTCGGTGGAGAGAGGGAGGTGGTGAAAGTCTTGCGGAAGATAAAACACGGCAAGGCGGCGGGATTGGATGGTATTGCAGTTGAATTTATTAAGAAAGGGGATGACTGTTTTGTTGATTGGTTAGTAAGAATATTCATTGTATGTATGGATCATAGTGAAGTGCCTGAGGATTAGCGGAATGCATGTATAGTGCAATTGTACTAAGGCATAGGGGATAACGGTGAGTGTTCAAACTATAGAGGTATAAGTTTTTTGAGTATTCTTGGAAAACTGTATGAGAGGGTATTGAGCGAGAGGTGGAAAGCACGTACAGAGCATCAGATTGGGGAGGAGCAGTGTGGATCTAGAAGTGGCAGAGGATGTGCGGATAAAGTTTTTGCTTTGAAGAATATATGTGAGAAATACTTAGAAAATCAAATGGATTTGTATGTAGCATTTATGGATCTCGAGACGGCATATGATAGGTTGATAGAGATGCTTTGTGGAAGGTCTTAAGAATATATGGTATGGGAGATAAGCTGCTAGAAGCAGTGAGAAGTTTTATCAAAAGTGTAAGGCATTTCTACAAATGGGAAAAGAGGAGAGTGGTTGATTCCCAGTGAAGGTCGGTCTGCGTTAAGGGTGTGTGTTGTCCCCATGGTTGTTTAATTTGTTTATGGATGGGGTGGTTAGGGAGCTAAATGCAAGAGTTTTGAGGAGAGAGGGGCGGGTATGCAGCGTGTTTGAGGTGAGGGGGCCTGGGAAATGAGTCAGTTGTTCGCCGATGATACAGCGCTGGTGGCTGATTCGAGTAAGAAATTGTAAAAGTTGGTAACTGAGTTTGAAAAAGTGTGTGAAGGGAGAAAATTGAGAGTAAATGTGAATAAGAGCAAGGGTATTAGGTTCATCATGGTTGAGGGAAAAGTTAGTTGGGATTTGAGTTTGAATGAAGAAAAAATAGAGGAAGTGAAGTGTTTTAGATATCTGGGAGTGGACTTGACAGCGAATGGATCCATGAAAGCGGAAATGAGTCATAGGGTGGGGAAGGGGGCGAAGGTTATGAAAGCGATGAAGAATGTGTGGAAAGAGAGAACGTTAGCTCGGAGAGCAAAATGGGTATGTTTGAAGGAATAGTAGTTCCAATAATATTATATGGTTGCGAGGCATGGGCTATAGACAGAGTTGTACGGAGGAGGGTGGATGTTTTAGAAATGAAATGTTTAAGGAAAATATGTGGTGTGAGATGGTTTGATCG
>JAYMFT010374251.1:0-21256 GCA_038088735.1 Panulirus argus
ATATATATATATATATATATATATATATATATATATATATGTATGTGTGTGTGTGTGTGTGTGTGTGTGTGTGTGTTATATTAGAAATGATATCACCCGTTAATATTCAAGTATAGAGAACAAAATTGCCTTTTTCTTACAGAAGTTCCATCCTAGAGCAAAAGTGTTACAATGTTCTCTGCCCCTGTTCCATGTTCATCCCTGCCTCTCTACCCTAACAGCAGGTGATTACTGTTGCCTCTATCCCTAGCCTTCCTTTCTCAGCTGATCCGACTTTTCATCACGTCACAGTCGGTCTGTTTCAAACACCCACTTTCTCCGTTTCTGTATCATTCCGTTTCCTTTAGGCCGTCCGTCTCTTCGTCGAACCCAAATATATTCTGTCAACATGTCCTCTGCAGAGGTCAATATTCTTGGCGACTCTAATGTCTATAATATTCATTGGGTTAAACGTTCCTCTTTTACTGAGCCTGAGGGATAAAGGTCGGGACCTCTCCATGAGAAGAGGTCACGCAGCTTGCCCATGAATCATCCCACAGTCCTAGCTGTTCTAGGGGACACGCCAAACTCTCCTGACCTTTTCCTAACCCACTCACTTAACCTTTACGCTATTTCTGTATCTGCAAATCTGGGATTCTCTCATAACTGTCT
This sequence comes from Panulirus argus, assembly GCA_038088735.1. Lineage (NCBI taxonomy): Eukaryota > Metazoa > Arthropoda > Malacostraca > Decapoda > Palinuridae > Panulirus > Panulirus argus. The sequence continues at coordinate 652 of JAYMFT010374251.1, forward strand.
GACTTCCACCGCCTGGCTTGAATCCTTTGTTCGTAACGCGTTGCCATCCCCTTCCTGCCCCGGCAGCCTCTCCGCCACGACTCACTCTGTCGGACCTCACCAGGAATCCTTCATCGGTCTAAGGAAAACAACTAAAATCCTTATCATTAGTATAAAGTTTATTGACTACTTCATCACTAATAAACCTTACCAAGCTCATTACCTGGTCCTTTATCATTGATAAACCTTACCTTCTTCCCTGGTTTAACCTTTCGTTCCAGAGAGCCCCACAACAGGACACAAGGGACACGTACACCGTTGGGGCGGCACGCCAGGTAGGACACTCACACGGCATACATCACACCTTCAGACCAGGCCTGAGGCATCTCCGTCACTGCTATAAAAGAATAAAGATATGTAACCCAGAACACAGTCTCTCCACACTCATGCCGGATGTAACGAATTGTTCTTGTCCTGAATCAGATTATTGTACCACAGCTCCTCTCAATCTGTGTACCACGCCCTGATGCCCTGACTGACTTTACCCTGGCAGCTACGTATGAGGATAAGGCAACTCTGCTTGGATCAGTGTTTGCGAAACCTTAACCCGCACTCCACAACCGTGCCTCATCAACCTCTCCCACATGCCTACCACTAAATCCCATGTGCACAGCCCCTAACCTCAGATGTCAATCCCCTACCAGTCCTGAAGCTATGTGACCTGAACTCACGTCTGTATTTGGTTAAGAAGAAAAATCTATGACCAATTTTCATATCTAGCAACTCTTCAGCTGCAAACTCTGTCCACACTAACATCCTTGGACGAGCCACCACCTGTACCCTCGTGCAACATCACAATTTCTGGCTAAGATTGTTATTCAGATAACGTTAGCTTCTCTTTCTTTCTGTATCTGTCACGTTACGTGATGTTAACCTCACAAACACTGTAGCCAGCCTCACATGGATGCTGCTTTCACACTCTCGTAGTGTGAGCAACCTCCCCTTCAGACTACACTTTTGTGGACTGTGATCGAATTCCCTCCATAGTTGGAAGTTTGTCCTCTCACCCTCCTGACACCAGCAACAGCAGCACGTTTCCCTCTTTCCTCTTCTAGCTTGTCCGCTCTAACCGGTAGTTTCATGACCATTGTTCCGATGGTTGTAGTAAATCCATTATGCCTGGATTGCCTGGTTACTGATACACTATTACCTCCCAACCCACCACCTGTCACCCTACGCACCTGTCATTCGACATCTTCCAGGCCTCTCTCTCAAGCCACACCCGTCATTCCTGTCACCTCCGGCATGTCATGCTGAGCCCCATCCCTGACCACGTTTTGCCTTCTGTATAACCAACGAGTGGAGTAATGAACGTAGAACAGACACATCTCCCATCATGTGCCAAACATTATCTGGTATACTGTTTGGGTACGACATTAGCCTGTGACTAGCTCTTTTGCACTTCTCACGTAGGCTTCAACTTTGCTCTTTATGGATGAAAAAAGGACAATTTGTATGTGTAATTCTATGTATAAATGTAAGTACCTGCTTGGTGTATTGTGTTATCTAAATTTATTCGACAGAGAGGTATGGTGTATCATTAAAAGAGGAGGTAGAGCCCTCGTACTCGTAGGGTCGGCAAGCAGGCAGGCAGAGCCCCGTGCTTGCAGGAGTGGTTAGTTAGCAGGTGACTGTACCATTGCGAAGACCAACTAGTGCAGGAATGTCTCTGTTAAGGCTTGGCTTGCAAACAGCAAGCGTGAGTTGTACTGCGAAACTTGCAGTTGTGTGTTTATTTGTGCGTGAAAGGGACAGACAGATAGACGATAGATACGCACATGAACCGTCATGATAGCTAGACAGGTAGGTAGATAGATAATTAGATATATATAAAGAGAGCATCACAGTAACATGTGCCAGAATTTGGAGGATGCGACCAGGACGTGAAACACAGACGTCAGAGAGTTGACAGTTGACCTTGCAGAGAAATGGAAGCCTAGATATGTGAAGCCAACCTTTCCTAGGTAGGCTTCATCTACTGACCCTCCGTAACCAAGGCAACGTCTGCCTACCAATCTTTGATAGTTTTTTTTTTTCAGACCATTCCACGACAGGTTACATTTGCAAACCATTTGTGGACAGTCACCATTAATAAAACACTGGGGGGCAGTCACCATTTGCTTTATATGTGGGAATGGCTAAGAATCCCCTGGCTGTGAGGCTTCACTCCAGCCGGACTGTTCGACAAGACACGTCTTAAGATTTACTCATTACATTCCTAAGATAATGTTGAATTAAGCAAATCTATTTGATCAAATCACGAAACGTTAAGATTAAAATTATTACGTTTATCAGACACAAAAACACATACTGACTATTCTTAAGACGTTTGGTATGCTTGCAGGGAACTTCACGTGCTTGGAGGTGGTGTTCCAGCTGCGGCGCCGCCTGGGTTACTACCTCTTCCATACATACATGCCGACATGCCTTATCGTCATCATGTCGGTATGTCAACATTGTTAGGGTGAGGGAGGGGGTGATCTGGGAGACGGCAGGGTGAGGGTAGTGAGAGCGGGAAGAATGGCAGGATGCTTGGATGTCAGGTCAAGGAAGTTGTGAGTGGGTTGGTCATGTGGAGTAACTAGTGCTGGTTGAAAGGGGAGAAAGCTCTGTGGAGTGACCAGGGAAGATGGAGGTGTGAGGTGGTTATGTGGAGCCACTAATGTAAGTGGAGAGGTGAGGCAGCCATGCGGAGTGACTGGGGAAGATGGAGAAGCCATGTGGAGTGACTAGGGAAGATGGTAAGATTAGGAAGCCATGTACAGTTACTAGTGTAGGTGGAAAGGTAAGGAGGACATGTGAAGGGACTAGTGTAGGTGGAGAGATGAGACCATGCGGAGGGACTTGTGTAGGTGGAGAGGTGAAGAGGTCATGTGGAGTGACTGACGGAGGTGGGAGGAGTAAAGGTGAAGGTGTATAGGGTATTTGATTATCACCTCATTGTTTTAGATACAAGTTGAAGATCTGTATGCATTTGACTTTCTGCATAAGAATCTGGAGAGAAGAATATAATGAACTACTAGAATGTCATAATGTATATTATGTATATCTTAATCCTTCATTAGTCTAGTTTTCACTTATGTCTTCCTACCCGGGTGTGTTGTGCTGCGGGACTCAAGTGGGTGTCATTCTGGGTGAAGCCCGAGGCAGCACCAGCACGGGTCACATTGGGTGTGACCTCGTTGCTGACACTTTCGACCCAGCACGCCAAATCCCAGTCCTCGCTGCCCCCTGTGTCATACCTCAAGATAATTGACATGTTTATGTCCACTTGTACTGTGTAAGTTGATGGGTCTACTGTCTTGCATATAGAGCTTCTTGAACCCTACTGGAATGTATAAAATGCCTAATACAAAAACTTCTACAGCTTTCAGAGAGCTGCTTCAGCTTCTGTGTCTAACCTGCAGTGAATGTCTTTATGTATGAATATCATATACTTATGATTCGTTGTCACCCATGCAGGGCGTTGCATCGACCCCAGGTGTTAGCCACAGGTCCTGCCACCCATGCAGGGTGTTGCAGTGACCCTCGATGTTGGCCACAGGTCCAATCACCTATGCATAGCATGGCAGTGACCCCAGGTGTTGGCTACCTGTCCAGCCACCTAAGCAAGGCATTGCATTGACCCTAAGTGTTGGCCATAGGTCCAGCTACCTATACAAAGCATTGCATTGACCCCAGGTGTTAGCCATAGGTCCAGCCACCCATGGAGGGCATTAATCAAGTCCAGCCACCCATGCACAGCATTTCGGTGACCCCAGGTATTGGCCACAGGTCCAGCTATCCATGCAATGCATTGCGGTGAAGTGATTAAAATTATTTGACGACAGTGCTGATTTGAGGTTCTATTTTTACTGCTGTGTGGATGTAACAGATTTGTACCTAAGTGTAATCATGGTTTTGTATTTTGAAGATAAGTTGCTGCTTATGTACATATGTCTCACACACCTGCCACTTTATAACACTCATTAGTTAGGATTTCACATTTCACTTGTCATTTTGAACAGTTGGATAGTTATATCATCCATGCCAGTGCCAGTTGCCTTTCTATCATCAAATACACAACAGACAGTATTTTACCTTCCCAAGGTTGCATCTTCTCACATACATGACACCAGTGCAGGAGTGTCCTTGCACCTAACAAAAAACTTACCAACCCGCAAGCTTACCAGGACCTTTTCTACTAGCTTGCCTTCTCACCAAAACTTGTCTTAACTGCAACCTCCTCTTCAGGTTTGTGTTCATGGCACTCATGGAATATGCTCTAGTGAATGTTCTGCTCGGGGATGGCCCTGACGTACCACCTAGGACCAGATCTATAGACCGGGAGGGCCGGTCCATACCCCAGCACCGCTTTCCCCGTACAGTGAGTGCAGCAACATTGACTGTGCATGATGACATAACCACCAGACCTCTGACTCTGCATGACGAGAGATGTAGACAACCAAATATTTTGATAATCTAACTTATTTAGCTTGATGCATCTGTATTTTTTTTTCTAAAAATCCCATATATAGTGATGAAGATTTCTTACTGTGGAGATCAATTTTTGAAGTTTCACTTCCTTCTTTAGGTCTTAATGCTTCATCAGGGTATATGAGTGCTTTTCATCGTCACATTTTTGTTTAGTACCTGGGGATTCCTTCACATTTGTATACATACAAGGAGAGTGTAATTCTTTATATACATATCTTGTGAATGTGATGTTTTATAATTATACCATATATGTGACTGAGTGTAAGCTTTCTTAATTGACCTATGATTTTTTTACACATTGATGTGAAATGATTGGGAAATAGTATATTTGTTGAAATTTCTTAAAAGTTATCTTTTCATGTCTTTCTAGGCCTGATCTTCTTCCAGTCTATATACAGTGGAATGCTATTTTGGGTATTACTTTATCCATTCTCTCCAAATGCTCCAGCCTTCTCAACTTTGCTTATTCACTTCTTGTAATGAGTGGTATGATGTTTAAGTCTTTCTCTTTTCATCATTTCATATTATGTTTAGCAATGTTTTGCTCATGATAATTCATAACGGCTTCATTTCTGCTGCCATCAATTTAAGCATATTGGTGGTCAATGTCCCTGTTTCAGCTCCATATGTTTAAGTTGGCAAAAAGACATTGTTGAACCTAAATCTTTTGATTTCTGTTACAATATGTTTTTCCTTTAATAATGGGGATAATATATGTAACTTTATTGAGAATATGTTTATTTTAAATGTTCTGGTTTGTATACCACTTAAGGCTGATAATTTGAATCCAAAATTCATTTTTTTTTTTTTTGTGGTACAGTAGTATATGCTGATTTAACCTTGTTTTCAAAACTGTTTAATGATTTTGAAGTACCATAATCTCAGACTTAATATTGTTTATTTTCATTCCAGTCATTTAAAATTTTCTCCCATATTTGCTTTGCTGCCTGAAGAGATTTTTTTACTCTTTGAATAGCTGGCCCTTTACTCTACAATCTTACAAGCTCTCCCAGAATTTGCTTCTTGGCACAGGATCAGAAGCTTTCTTCAGGTCAACAATAATATGTACAGAGTAACATCAAATTCCCAAGCCTCTTCCACAATTTGTCAAATTGCAAAGATCATGTCTGTCTATCCATTATTGTTTCAGAAACCATACTGACATTCCCCTAATTTTTGTTCTGTTAATTATCTGGCTGTTCTCTTAAATAATGTCTCATAAATCATAGGTTGTATTTCTCATCAAAGAAATTCCACTGTAGTCTCACATTTTCCTAGATGGCCCTTTTTAAATACTGGGCAACGTCTGTCATCCCCAGTCTGTTGGAATTTTTTTCTTCATTCCATACTTTATTTACAGCACTCAATGGTTAGAATTTCACTTTTCACTTGACACTTTGAAGTTAAATAGATGTATTGCCTATGCCAGCTGCCCTGCCATTACTGGTAGTTATCATGCAACAGTCCATTTCTGTCATACTAATAGGACCTCTAGGAGGTCCATTATATTTAGTTCTACCTCATCTGAAACTTTCTTTGATACATTTTGTGAATTCTTTTAAATAACAAGCCCATTTTTTGTGATGTTCATTTTGATCCCATATAAATGTATCATTTTCTCCTTTCATGAATCATCTTTTACATTCTAGTTTCCTAAAACTCTCATATATGATCTTAGTTTTAGAGTAACATATCTTTAATCTATCTGACAATTTTCTTTCCATCCCATTCATTCCATGATCCTTCCATGAGTTTTCATTTCAGACATTATACATTTCTCCTGGTGATGTACTGTATTTGACAAAGTTAGTGTGCAAGTAAAACATGAGTTGATCCACTTACCTCTGTTCCTTCTGTTCACAGGAGAAAGGACGTAGTGGCATCTCAGGGAACCCTCACTCACCCATCCACAACCCCTACAACCCACAGGAGGAGCTGGGTGGTCAACCCTGCCCACATGGCCATGGTGCTAACCCCCATGAGACCATCACCCTCGCCCATGGAACTCCACTACCTCGTACACTGGTTCATGGCCCACCTTTCCACACACACTTCCCTCATGTGATGCCTCCACATCGGCCCCACCACACCCATGAGATACCCCCCAGCCATCATGCCCATGAGATTCCTCTCGGTCACCATCCCCATGAGATTCCTCTCGGCCACCATGCCCATGAGATTCCTCCAGGCCACCATGCCCATGATATCCCTAGCCACCCTTACCATAGGGCCATATACCATGGTGTGCCCACTCATGGTGTGCATCCACCTCCCAGCCAGTCCTATGAGGATCAGATGTATCCTCCTCTGCCCATCGTGCCTCCTCCGCCACCTCCTCCTGCAAGGCTGCCTGGACCGACCCCAGCTCAGAAGAGGCGAGCGAGAGCTATCCTGGTTGATCGTTTCTCCAGGGTATTCTTCCCTTCCACATTTGGCCTTATCAATGGAGTCTATTGGATTATTTTCTGGCTCTATTTATAAGCTGGGATCTATTGGATCCTGTTCAGGCTATATTTATTTGTCAGAGATCTATATGATCATTATCTGACTCTGTCTATATGGCTAGTCAAGGGCCTCATTATCTGACTCTGGCTATACAGCTAGCCAAGTGCACCATTATCAAGCTGTCTGAATGGCATGTTAAATGCAGTGTTACCTGACCATGTCTATATGGCAGGTTTAAAGGCATTGTTACCTATCTCTACCTGTGTGGAGGTTAATTGCATTGCCATCTGGCTCTGTTTGTATGACAAGACAAATGGGTCATAATGTGGTATTGTCTGAGGGAAAGTCGAATGCATTGTCATCTGGGTTTGTCTGTATGGCAAGTTGAATTCATCATTACTGACTGTTTGTATGGCATTTCTGATGAATTGTTATCTGAGTTTGTCCTTATAGCATCTTTTTCTGGGTTTGTTTGTACAGCAAGTTGGATGCATCTATGTCTAGCATTGTAAAGCAAGTCTTATGCAGCATTATCTGGATCAGTATGGCAAACTGTATGCATCTTTATCTGGCTTAGCATGGAAAGTCGTAAGCATACTCACCTAGATCTCTATAGCAGGTCCACTACGTCATTATTTGACACTGTCCGAATGGAGGTCTTAATGCATCATTTTATGCCTCAGACTGTAGGCCAGGTCTAAAACATCATTATTTGGTTCTGTTTGAAGGCCAAGTCATCATTATCTGGCTCAGATTATAGGACAGGTATAATGCTTCATTAATCTGGCTCTTGTCTACATGGTAGATCTAATACAATGTTATCTGGCTCTGTCTGTTTGTCAGACCCACAACACTGTGATATAGCTTTGTAAGGCTTATCAACTAAATCATCAACTGGCTCAGGCAGTAATGCCAGTATCTAGTGGGTTGTAATATGGCTTTATAAGGAAGCCAATGCTCTATGAAGCTGATTTTGGACACTGTTCAAGCCAAAAGTTGTCTGGCTGCACCAGTGAGGTAGAGTCTTTTGGTATGATTTTAAGCCCTTTGTACAACAGAACCTACCCTTAGGGATGCTGGACATCAAAGAGGGTACTGAAGAGGGACTTGGGAGCATTTTAAAGCTCCTATTTTAAAAATATGTCTTGACCTCTTCCTCATTCTGTTGCTTTTTCCATCACTATCATGCATTTTTTCTCATTCTTTTACCACTTCTGTTATCACTCCATCTCATTTTCCCATCACTATCATGCATTTTTTTCTCATTTTTTTACCACTTCTGTTATCACTCCATCTCATTTTCCCTCCATGAATTCAATATTTTAATATCCTCCTTCTCTCTGCTTGCTACATTAGATCATTGCATTGTTTAATGATTCAACTTCATCAGGCTTTACATTTTGAACTGTATTTAATGAGTGTAAATACAGTGTTTTATCATGTTTTGTATTATGTATTGTTCCATGTGTTTTAAGCCATATGTTTCTGTAATCCTCAAATGAAAATGCTAATTAGATGTTTGAAATTCATGTTGGTGTTTCAAAGATGACTACATCTGTTTGTGTATGTCGGCTTTCAATCTTTTTAAGATGTGAATAAGAAATAAACATCCAGTTTATGAAGCAGCTGTGTGTCTCTGCTCTTGAGTACTTAATCCTTCTCATAGATGGAACTTTGGTTGGAGTAAAACACCACACCCATATTAGGTCTGGCCAGATGACAGCTTGTGACTCTGCTAGTGTCCCAGGGGTTTCAAACTGCAGGGTCATAACTCTCAAAAACAGGCTTAATGAGCCTACCAGAGTTGTCCATGTCAGGAAACATGCCCTAACTGACGAATTAAAAGAGCCTTCCAGTGATATAGCCTTCACTGACAAGCCTAATCAGCCTACCTGGGTCTGGTACTTTATTTTTACCAAAACTGATATGTGGACTTCATTATGGCAGAGAGGAATATGCTGCACCACTGTGGGGTAAATAAGTCTGTTTGACTTCAGTTTACACTGTATCACAAACAATGAGATGTGCACTTGGTTATGTATTGGAATACATGCAAATGTAGGCAGAATCAGTCATAAAACACAATCTAATGTGATTTCATTTGTATGATTCTTTAGTGATACGGTAAGTATTTGTGCCATTTTCTGTTGGGAATATATATCACTGAAATATGCAACTTTTGAGGTTCTCGTCAATATGGCCCACTCATTTCCATTCACTGGGTAAGTGCATATATTTTCACACAAAATTCTCAGCATACTGGGAAGAATTTGGAACTGGGATTGTTATTTCCTCCAAAGTTACTTCATGTAAAGTAAATGAATTTCATTTTATTATGGTCCTCTGTAGTCAAATAGGTATTATAAGTCTACTGAAGTGATACACTTTTCATAAAACTATATTAAGTAATATTTGAGTGTCCAATTGTATATAATGAGATACCTAACTGAATAATACTTGCTTTGCTGCATGATAATTGTAAAAATAATCATTGTCAACAAAGAGCTGTCATAGATTTTCTAAAGAACCATTTAAAACTTTCTACATGATATATGTACCCCTGCAACTGCCTTGAAGGTTTAGTGTACACTGATCTAAGGTTGGAGAAATGTCTAGGCTTTGCTTAACTGTTTTACTGTTCATTAGTCAGTGAAGCATTGTGAAGCCATTGTGATAGATACTTTGCAAGGTCTGTATTTTAAAGAGTGCTGTTTAACAAAACATACAAACCATTAAATTACTTTTCTGATCACATGATGGATCTAATTGCTCTAATGTGAATATTAGGAGTGTCTGGAAGACCCTAACATCCATGAAGCTGATGTGACACACACACACACACACACACACACACACACAGAGGGCTGCATATACTTGCAAGGGGACCTAGATAGACTCCAAAGTTGGTCCGATACATGATTAATGAAATTCAACCAGAGCAAATGTAAGGTAATGAGGATGGGAAAGGATGAAAGAAGACCTCAGTGTGAATATTATCTAGCAGGAAATAAGCTTCAGGATTCCTGTGTGTGAGAGACTTGGGAATTGACATCATCTCTAACCTGTCATCAGAGTCGACATTAGGAGAACAGTAAAGGAGACAGACTATCCTCTGGAAAATGTCAAAATATCTTTCAAGTGTGTGGATAAGGAAATACTTAGCAAACTGTGCATATCCTACTTAAAGCCAAAATTAGAATAAGCATCTCAACTTTGGTTGCTTCACCTAAAGAACACAAAGAGCTCAGTGAAAAATGTGCCGGAGAAAGCAAGAAAAATTTTACCAGAAGTAAGAGAGCTATGTTATAGGGAAAGGCTAATGGATTTAGATTTTCCCACATTGGAAGAGAGAAGAGTGATGGATGAACTAATCGCAACCACTAAATTTTTAAAACAAACTGATAATGTAGACAATGAACAGTACTTTGAGAAATGTTGGGACAGAACAACTAGAGGACAGAAGACGAAATTAAGCAAGAAACTGTTAGAGAAAGAAGTTAAGAAACACTTCTTATAGTTTAAAAGTGGTGGATGTGTGTGTGAGTCCCACCTGAACATGCTTGGGATTCATTTCTTTCCAGCATTACTAGACCCATTCCATCCAAACTACTTTATAATGAACCACCAACCTTCAGTTAGAAAAAAAAAAGCTTATCACAACCTCACAATTCAAAAACAAGCCAAATATCCCACAATGTGGCTGTAAATCCAATAACTCCACAACCATACTACAGACAGATCTTACACAACATACTGTAGATGGCAACAAAAAACTATATCCCCCTTTCTCACACAGCATTAGTGGCAGTAGATAACAGCAAAGCATTTTACATGTCTCCTGACACACCTACACATGAAATGACACCATCCTCCTTAAATATGACAAAAAGTGGTTGGCCAGCATCATAACAAGCCACAAAGCCACAGTCACTCACGAAGGTTTCATTTCTAAAATCCAAGTCTGTATGCACTTTCTAGTGAGCTCCCTATGAATTTGAAGCACAAAGAACTTAGCTTAAACTGCCTTTTTATCTTGAACGTACACCATCTAACCCTACGCATAGTATGTTTATGCTGCTGAGAGGACAGAGGTGTTTGATTAACATCCAAAGCTTAGCTCTAGGCCTTTTAAATTTTACTGTATATATAGGAAATGCCATTAATATGTGTTTTGGACTCAAATGCAATTCAAGATGTAAGTTTTGCTTGGTTTCCTCCCTGGATGGTTTTTGAGTTCAAACTTTGCAGGGATTGGATGAAAACAGCCAAAAGCAATGTTGCTTCTGTTATAAAAAGTAGATTCCTTCAGCATGATGGTGTTCATGCAAAGAGAAGCAAGATAGTGATGGCTGGAATATAATGCTGTAAGCTTTGATATAATTAATGAAGAAGAGTCTTGTATAGCAAAACTACCGTGAAAATCTTCCATATTTACTGCAGAATTGTATGTGATTCAGGCTGTTCTAAGATTAATTGACCAGTCGCCTAAAAAGAAATTTTTAGTCTTTTTCAATTCTTAGAATGCATTCAAAGCCATATCACACCATGCTCCAAAGCATAACATAGCACAGAAAGTTCAAGATTAGATTGTGAGAAAGCACTTGAAGCATTGGAGTGAAAAATCATTTTTGTGTTCTGGGCATGTCGGTATTAGCAGTAATGAGAAAGTAGATGCTGAGGTTTGATAACAACTCTTTAACAATCTAGATAAGAGTTATACCTTACAAAGATTTTATGAAGAGAATAAAAAATAATGTTAGATGTAAATGGCAAGCTAGATGGTACTTAAAAGACCAAAAGAATAATAAACTATAGAGGATAATGTATGGTGTTAAAGTATGGCATTTCTCCCTCAACCAGAACTGTCATTTTGAGACATTTCTTTTGACTAAGGATTGGTCACACTGTGTTGCCCCAAAGTCACTTAATGGAGAGGAAACTTGCCCCAATAAGTAACACCTACAATTGCAATATTATTGTGGAACATGTATTAATGAAATGCAAATGCCAAAAATTTAGGAGTCTGAGTCATTTATGAAATTTAAAATACTTAGTTGTTTTTGGGCTCTGCCTGCATGATATTAGAATGAGTGAAAGGTCACCTTTGGGGAGGCTGTATCTTTGGGAGTACATTCTCATCAGAGGAGCCTTAAGAAAGAGGTCCTAGGTAGCATCAGGACTATTTCACAGAACTGGTCTTGGGAAAATTACAAAATAGATACATAAAATTGTAAGATAACAATGGAAGGCATAATAGAGTATTGGAGAAATTTTGAGATAAAAGTTAAGGCTAATAGACCGGTAAATTTTCTTATAGGAAGCCAAAATATATAAATGTGTAAGTTTTTCAATATCTTTTCCATTTTAAAAAAATGCTTTACGTATTCCATGAAATCAGTCAATTAATCTTGAGCTCTACAGTGAAGTTCTCAAAGGAGCAGTTCTTTCTCTTACTCCCTTCAATCTCTTCCCACATGACCTCCCACTACCTCCTGCAGACTACAGTACAAAGGTCCTATTATATGTAGACAACCTTACAATCATATAACAGCACCCTAATACCACTGGAGCAATAACAAAAATATAACAATATTACATAACTAGAATAATGGCTCAGTTCAGAACAGAATTTCTACATCTTCAAAGAAGTTTTCAAGTACCCTTTTGACGCCACATATACAGGAATCCAATTTTCACCCTTGGTTTATTTTGGGGCCAAACGTTCGCGCTCTGCAAAACATCAGCTAATCTGGGCATGACATATGACACACATGATATTCACTACCCACAACAGAAACATGAACACAAACGCAACCAACTAAATGCCCTCAAAATATAAGATGGTTCTAGATTTGGACAAGAAAAAGAGTTCTTTAGGATCCCCTATAAAAGTTCATTTGCTCCAACCTAGATGTGCCTCACCTGCATCGACAGTCGCCCTGTTAAAAGCAAAATTAATCTTCAAATCACATGAAAAGTTGACATTAGAACAATCACAAGCTCCCTAGTCGCCACAAGCACTACACCTAAACAATGAAACAAAAAATCCTAATACAAGTCCACCAATGTTTGTTTAAAAGTACATAAGTAATCGTCTACCTACAAGGGTAAATAAAAAGCTTACCCTTGTTTCACCCTTCAGCAACCTTCAAATTTATGTGGGTTTGGTCCCAGATGGTTTGAGAATGCATTAAGGTCAAGGAAGGGGTGCGGGGTAATGGGTGAGCTTTCAGTTTAGGTTCTTGAAATATGCTGCAAGGGCCCTTTTTTTTTATATATTTTACTCTGGGATGGTTTGGATGTAAACGATCCAATGCTGAAGCAGAAAACTGAGTACCAAGCATATTAACCCTCGCTGTACGAAGCTAGGTCTTTTTTTGTGTTGCCCAGCCTATGATTTTTCAGTAAATGAAAAAAATAATGAAATGGTTCAATGTGATGATACAAGACAAAAAAAAAAAAAAAAATCAGAAAAGAAAACGAACAGACCTTCCCTAATAGCTGTAATCCCGTTTCTTTCCTGGAACAATAGTTTTGAATCTGCTTCTGCCTTGGAACTGTCAACACGGGGCTCAAATATAAAACAATCATCTTTCCCCACACGTCGAAGCTTTGTAATTCTCTACCTTCCTTATGTCTTTCCCAACAACTATGACCTGGCACATTTCAAAAGACAGGTTTTTTCACTTTCTCAAAAATTAGTAAATACTTTCTCTTGACTTTCCTTTTCCATTTCTTAATTCTCTCTTATTTTAATTGGGGCCCAGTCGTGATGTGGACTTCTGTCCGTGACTGGAGCCTTCAACAATAAAAAAAAAAAAAAATACTGCTTTCCATCTAAACTGCAGGGTAATTTTCCCATGACGCTGCATGTTTGTAACGCATGTTTGTCGGTGCTATGCAGCCAGAGATTATTCTGAATACTGTGTTAAGTGTGTTTTTAACGGAGAAAGTTGAGAGTAAATGTGAATAAAAGCAAGGTTATTAGGTTCAGCAGGGTTGAGGGTCAGGTTAATTGAGGTGGGAGTTTGAATGGAGAAAGACTGGAGGAAGTGGGTGTTTAAGATATCTGGGAGTGGACTTGGCAACGAATGGAACCATGGAAGTGATAGTGAGTCATAGGGTGGTAGAGGGGGTGAAGATTCTGTAAGCGCTGAAGAATTTGTGTAAAGAATGTTATCTGGGAGAGCAAAAATGGGTATACTTGAAGGTATAATAATCCCAACAATATTATATGGGTACGAGGCATAGGCTATAAATAAGGCTGTGCGGAGGAGGATGGATGTGTTGGAAATTAAACATTTGGGACGATACGTGATGTGAGGTGGGTTGACCACGTAATTAATGAAAGGATAAGAGAGTTGTATGGTAATAAAAAGAATGTTGTTGAGAGAGGAGAAGAGGATGTGCTAAAATGATCTGGACTTATGGAGAGGAAGGAATGAGTAAGGAAAGATTGACAAAGAATACATGTGTCAGAAGTGGAGGGAACAAGGAGAACAGGGAGACCAATTGAAGAAGGAAGGACGGAGTACAAAATTTTTCTGTGATAGAGGCCTGAACACGCTAGAGGGTGAAAGGTGTGCACAAGAAAGCGTAAACTGGAATGATGTGGTATACATGGGTTGACGTGCTTTAAATGGACTGAAACAGGACATGTGAAGTGTCCAGGGTAAAACATAGAAATGTCCGTAGGTCTGGTTGTAGACTGGGAGCTGTGGTTTCGGTGCATTACACTTCACAGCTAGGTTTTCCACCTTCGTCCAAAGGCGGTCGTCGTCCTCATGTGGGATGGGGGGGGGGGGTGGATCACGGTCTCATCCACACGCCAGGAAAGTGGACGCGTCGCAGGAGGGGTGGTCCCGGTTTGGAGAACGTAAGCCTTCCATACCGGCCTAAGGGAATTAAACCTACTTCAGAGGCTTTATGAAGAACCTCCCCTAAACGGCCCTAACTTTCCTACGACCCTCAACCGTGGGTGCTTCTGCGCGATCACAGAATCCCACAGCGACTCGGTAGGCTGCTGCTGACCCTTTGTGCATACACAAACCCACTCTAAGTGAGGTGTACGTCACTCAGGCCGCTTCGGAGCGAATACAAACCCTACTCCCAGCGTAGGATCCAGTAGGCCCCTAGACGACAGCGTAAAAGAAAGAAAGTAGTAAGAGAGAAAGAGTCTGAATAATATTCCACAGGACCAGACTTGAATGCCAGAGACCCTCAGCAACAGAAGGGTTTCCAACGGGAGGTCCTAATGCCGTGGGAGAGTCTCTGTATATCAACCCTACCCCTGCTTCTCAGACTTGTCTAGTTTCGGTCGACTAGAGTCGACGTTACCTCGGCCCAGATGGGTCTCGAAGTCAGGCTAGCCCGCTGTCAACGGGGATTAGGTGTTCAGCAGGAGGGAAGTAAGGGAGCTGGAGACCTTCTCGCTGTGGTGATTGTCTGTACAGTAACGCAGGCCTACGGACGTGTTGGAATTCGTCTAACGTATTTTGGTCACGTTTTTATGGTGCACCATAATTGTAATTTTGGCTTTAATAATTATAATTTTATTGATATATATTACATTATTATTTATATTTATATAACTATAGATTTTTAAAGCATATAAATGGCATGTTTTGGTATTTTTGAGGATGAAAGAAAAATATAAATTTTCCATGTACTGAGATTTTGTAATGTTAAAAAATACACCAGTTCGTTGGACGCCACGGCAGCTGGTCTTTTTCTGGACCTTCTCCACTATTTTTAAAGATTTGTCACGAATGTTGAAGCAAGAACAACAATATCACATAGAGTGATAATAGTGTACGAGGGAAAATGTGGGACTGCATAAGGTAAAAGTAGATGATACACAAGTTACAATCAACAGGTTAAAATTACCTCCAGAACATGCAGATAGATCTTAATATTTAATATACTATTAGTCACACTCATAATTGATTACTGTGCAAATAGCACCGGGAAACAAGCGTTTAACATTGTTTTATTATCAGATGTGGAAGAAGATTGAGTTTACGGTCATGTAAGTGTTTGAAAACTATATAAACCAGGTGACAACACCAGCTTGAGAGACATCTTCAGCACCAGCAAACGGTGTACCACTTTCCATTATCTTAAAGATTTGCTCCCATCATATATAAGTTGAAGTTAGTATCACTTGTTTCTTAGTTCATTTATTGACATTTCTAAACAAAGAAATCCTTGAGTATTGTGGTTAGGTCTCTAAGCCTCTAAAAATGGAAAACAAAACAAAACAAAACATATGAACTTAGTTTATTTTAGCAGGCTTAGGTTAGGTTTGGTTGATTAAGTAAAGTTGGTTTGGTTAGGTTGTGTAGTGCCTAACACCCCACAGTGGGAAGTTTGGCCTTGCATCCTTGGGATAGGCATTACCAGAATCATAATAATGCACACAGAAAAGCAATTAACTTAAATTGTAATAGTGGACTGGATCTCCTTTGGTACTATTGGGGTATATATTTCACCAACCATATTGCAGGCTTAATAGATTAAGGTGGATTTGGTCATTTGGAGAGAGCCTTGTTTTAGTCTTATGTGATGTTCTCAATATTTTAAGAGAAACAGTTTTCATTAACCTATTCTAGTATTTTCTCTGTATTTTTGTGTTTAGGGAGACTGATCTTTTGAGAGCACCAAAGGAAAATCATTTTTTTTTTTGGCTTCATTAGCTACAAGTTTCATGGTTACATCAGAATTTGTTCTACTAGCTCACAACTTGGGCAATGCAAATAACATATTCTGTAATTCTGTTATATTTCAGCACATATCTGGGTTTTATCAAATCAAGCAGATGCTACAAGTAGTCACACAATCCCAGCAGTAGATCACTTTATCGTTAATATATTTTTTGTCATTTCGGCAACCAGGTGAGTTTTTATGGGTTTTGTTGAATTTTTACCAGTGTATTTCCTACTTTTTCTTAAATAATTCTATATTTTTCCTCATTACCATCACATTTTTTAGCATCATTTACTGAGATATAATGTAAAGATTTACTCTGCAATTGTGATTTTATTCTCTAAATGCTAAACTAGCATAGCAGAGCAAAACAATTGAATAACCAAACTAATAGCAATGCAGAGCTAAAGCAGATGTATATTATGTTAATAATGTATAAAAAAAATATTGTTATGCAGTGGAAATATTTAATGCCGAGTGAAGGCAAAAATTGGATGCATAGTCAAGCATTAAGGTAAGGATAAGATTTGCTTAGTGGTAAAGAAATTGATAATAAAATAATAAAGTGATTTTGCTAAAATAGGTTAAAAATTAAAAACAAATTCTATAAGTTATAAACTGATAATGTTCGTTAATATGTTGAATTTGATGAATGTAAATTAATAGTTGATAATATATTGAAATAATTAGGGGAACATTTTACTAAGAATCTTAAGGAATGATATTCTTGAAATAAATGTTTACATGATTTTTTTTTGTCCAAAAAAAAAAAAAAAAAAAAGCATAGTTAAAAAAAGTGGAAATCTAATGCAATATAATAGTTTATTTATAATTTATTACTTGAATATTATATATTCAAATTGTTTATGAGTTATGGCAATATTTTCATAAAATGAAATGAGAAATGAACGAATGATGTGTATAAAATTGACATCACATACGTGTTTGAAATGTTTAATAACTATTAGATCATGTTAAATGTAAGAAAATGTATTAATAATTAAATTGTTAATGGCATTATACAGTTTTACTGTCGTTATGTTGGTTATGGTGTGGTTTGTTTCCCAAAAGTGTAATTTTCATTGAATTTTGAGTAACTGTGTGTAAGGTTATTGTAATGCATCATGAGGTTTTTAATGAGCCCAATTATTGTATGCATGGAAATCCATGTGTGAGTACCCTAAACCGACTATATTGTATTACTATAAGTAAATTTTATGCAAAGAAGAAAGAAACGGCTTGTTGGCAATGACATGTATACTGAACATGTAGATTATTTAGATCAATATATAAATGTTATCATTTTGATATGTTAATTATTTAGATCATTATATAAATGTAATAATTTTGATAATTTATGATCATGCAGTAACCATACAAAGATAATTTGAATGAAACGTATGTTATTATGTAGTTTAAAATAGTTTTAATTTAAAGAAAACAGAACAAATGTCATTGTTATACACATATATATTTTTTTATTATATTATTATACTTGATCACTGTTTCCCGTGTCACTGAGGCAGTGCCAGGAAACAGATGAAGAAAGACCCATCCACTCATATATACACATATATACATACAAATATGTGCACAATAATACATATACATATAAGGATACATATACATACACATGCATATACACATACACATGTACAAAATTCATACTTGCTTTCGTCCATCCATTCCTGGTGCCACCCCGCCCCAAGGAAACAGCATCGTCACCCGCTGCATCAGCTAGGTAGTGCCAGGAAACAGACGAAAAAAGACCACATTCGCTCACATTCAGTCTCTGTCATGTGTAATGCACCAAACCACATACAATTCAACTCGACTTTGGAAAAAATATTTAAAGATTGAAAATGCATGGGCCAAATAAAATGAATGTAATGACAGTGTTTCATTGTTAATGAACTTAGAAATAAATGTTACTAATTGCATATTCTCCAGTTTACTTTAAAAGCTGAAAAATTTTTCCAACACTTTATTGCTTAATAAACAAATTGCTTGTGGAGAAGATGCAGTCATAATTATTAGATAATGAATATGGTTGATAGAAAAAAGAAAAAAAATTACATTGCAATGATGTAAATTGTTAAAGTTACTGAGTATATAAAACAATTTTTGTTCACTTTGTCTATTTCATTCAGATATGTTGGTGAAGCATATGTTTGTCAAATGATGAGATGATTGAACCATTAAGTTTTAAGTTATTTATTTTGTAAATTAAGTTTGATGTTTTTGTCGTAAATTGATGAGTGTGTTGTCAGTTTCAGTTTAGATCATAAATGGTATTTTTGAAATTTTAGAAACTGTTTGTTGTGCGTTAGAGTTGATAGGATTATGGTATAGGGGAATTATAGTTTTTAGCATTTATTAATTTTTGTAATGTTGTAATGTAAATATTTCATGGGCTATTAAGGAATGTTTTATATGTTTAACTACAATCCCATCATTGGCATGTTACTTTCTTATTTTTAAGAATGTTTTATGGGGTACTTAATTGAAGGAATTG
This sequence comes from Panulirus argus, assembly GCA_038088735.1. Lineage (NCBI taxonomy): Eukaryota > Metazoa > Arthropoda > Malacostraca > Decapoda > Palinuridae > Panulirus > Panulirus argus. The sequence continues at coordinate 19,832 of JAYMFT010374251.1, forward strand.
ATTAATTCAATGTAATATATGTAAATTTCAAAATTATTGGAAGATGAAGTTATGAAAAAAATTCACAATTTCAATATTGAGGCAATTATTTTTTAAGGCATGGTGGTAGTTTTAATATTTTTTGTTTTTTTGAAAAGTTGTGAATGATATTTATTAAAATTATTTGAAGTACAGATGTGTGTGCTGTCACCTGTAATGTTCACCCCCCTAGACTAGTGATTGTCGCTGTCATACTGCCAACTGTCAGCTTTTCTAGTATGTAGATGATACCACTATCGTGAGTCAATGTACTAATGACGATGACGTGTATAAAGCGGAAGTAGAAAATTTTAGGTTATGGGGTAATGATAATTACCATGAACTCAATGTTCACAAAACAAATGTTCTAAATTATAGTACCTTATCAGTTGCTCAGGCACCTTTATATATTAGTGGCAAACTTACAGAATGTGTGAAAGAATATGAATATCTTGGTACAATCACTGATAATTACTTTTTGTTCAATAAAAATGTGAAGGCACTGTACAAAAGGGTAAATTCTAGGATGTATTTTGTTAGGAAGCTTAGCAACCTTAAAACTGACACTAAAATTATTTATATATTTCATACAGCTGTTATACAGTTAGTAATATTTTCATTCACATGCATGTATGGAAACTTTAATTCAGATTCAAAACATGAATTAACAAGGGTTATTAAGAACTAAATTATTAAATTAGGCATCCAGAATACCAGTACACTATTAGAAACATACAAAAAATGTATGATACAAAGATATATAGTAATAAAGAGTGATCAGAATCATCAACTGAATAACAAATACCAAATGCTACCCTCAGCAAGATTAAGATCATTGAAATGTAGGAAGGCTAGGTATAAAAAATCTTTTATACTTGAGAGTATAACAAAAATTAATAATGGGTAAATCAATTTAACTGGTACTCCTGGTTGCTTTACATTCAGAAATTAAGTTAATGTGATTTGTATGTTTTATCTTTTAAAATTTATATGACATAATGCTCTAGCTCTCGGATGTTTTTTAGATATACATAGGTGATGAATGTAAAGATATATCTCTGTGTGAGACTTCTGAACTGTCTATGAAAAATACACAAGACAAATTTCATGTAATTACAAGACCAATAAAGTATTTAGGTTTTTCTATTTTGATTTGATTTATAGGGGACAACATGCTGCTACTGAGCTGAACCAGGGTATATAAAGCTGTCAGGGAAAACCATGGAAAGGTCAGTTAAGTTTAATGCCTCCAATACCCAATTTCTACCTATGTCTTTATCGAAAACTCACAACACTTTTATCTCCTTCGATGGTTCTGTAATTCCACCTCGACTCAATGAACATACTTGGTATTACTGTAACATCCAATCTTTCTTGGAAACCCCACATTATGGGAATAGCTAAGGC
>JAYMFT010374262.1:0-21254 GCA_038088735.1 Panulirus argus
TGGGAAGTATTCTTTCTCCCCTATCCCCTGGGATAATATATATATATATATATATATATATATATATATATATATATATATTATACACACACACACACACACACACGCACACGCAGTGTACCATTCCAGCCAGGATGTAGTGATTATATAAGCCTTCAAGGCTCTGGCCATAAACACCTTGGACCCAGACCCAGCCGTGGGGGTAGAAGAAGACCTCCCAAACCATCGTAAGGTATACATACATAGGGTAAGGTAAGGCAAGGCAAGGTTCCGGGAAACAGCTGTCGGGGTAGATTCAGTTCAGACGGCATCACAAGGTATATGTAAAGTACGGGGAGAACTGGGCGTGTAGGCGGGGAGAACAAAACGTACGCTTGGAATGTTTAATTAGGAAGCAGCAATATATATTGCACCGCCTGACTGATGGTTCAGGAATGCTTTTCATTATAGGACAGGAATTCATGCTCGAAATATATCAAGAAAATTTATAGAATAAAAGCCTCGTTATGCATTTCTATTACTGGCTCTTGGCATTCCATTGTTCACACAGACCCACCCCCCTGCTGTCGAAACAGAATATTCCGACTTGCGCCAGAATTCAAGTGCAGTATAGTAGGTATATCTTTATTAGCCAATGTATAAGCGGGACCCTGACTAAGGACTATGATGGATGAAACTCCCAGCAGAAATGCGCCGATGAACTTGGGGGGAGGAGAGGGGGTAGTCTCTCTCTCGTAATTTGATAATGAAGTTTACAGATTTATGGTGGAAGTTTGGGAAGTTTGGATGGTGGAAGAGAAACACACCCTCGCTTTTGATTTTCCTCTTTTTTTTTTTTTTTTTTTAGTTGGAAATTTTTAGACGTACGTGAATGACGCGTTGAAGTTTGAGGACTACATGCTGCATAGTGGGGGTTGGGTGTGGGGGAGACGAGAGAGAGGACCTCAGAGACGGGGTACGTGGGCCTGTTGTCAAGTGGGATTTGTGCTGTAGAACGGCTCGGCGTTCCCGGTGGCTTTATTAACCCCGCACGCTCCAGGTCCCCGTCCGTCTCGGGTGGGGTGGGGGGGGGGGTTCCTGCCACCTCCTCACATCCCCCTCCCATATGCTCTCGCGTTCCACTTTCCGTCTCATCTTCCACTGGCATTTTTGCGTTCCCTTGTCGTGTCATTCCTTCGAGCACTATTTTCCATTCGGAGTTTCCATCTCCTGTCCCATCGCCTCTCGGCTCCTCCTCATTCTCTTGCCTGCTCTCCTCTTCGTGTTCACCTTCTTTTCCTTCCGTCCCGTCTATATCCCGCAGCCTCATTTCCTCTTCCGACCCCGACCCCGACCCTCACTTCTCCCTCACCCTCGTGCTCTCTCTCTCTCTCTCTCTCTCTCTCTCTCTCTCTCTCTCTCTCTCTCTCCCTCTCTCCCATCTCCAGGTTCTGGAGCAGCGTAATCTGATCAGGTTCCACAAAGGGATGTGTGTGTGTGTGTGTGTGTGTGTGGCTGCCGCAGGAGGAGGAGGAGGAGGAAGGGGGTGGGGGGAGCGTGGTAGGAGGAGGCGCTGGGTGATGAGGACGGATGTGCTCTTGCCCTGTGTCGACTGGGAGGACCTAAGCACCTTCTGCTCTGCCGGAGTTGTCAGGATTGATGCTCTCTCCCGCGTACTCTGTCAGGCAGAACCAACTGGGTCTTCTCCAGATAGCAAGAGGCAGTGAGCTGGAGCGTCAGCGGCGGAGAATGGGAGTTGCCTTACGATAGCACTCACACTAGGTCATGGAGACAATTGACTCTGCCTCAGATGTTGGAGGCATTTTTCATCCCAGGGGTCCTTGTGAGTACTTGAGGATGGAAGGACATCCGTACGAGGCACAGGTAGAATTCCTGGCGTGATTTATAGGGCGATAAATATTGCCACGGTCAGCAGGAGGTAGCGGCGGGACCCGCTGTGTCATCTACATGAAGGACGACGCTCCTTGTAGTGTATGAGAGACAGAGAAAACCATCAGTTTGGTGCTCAGGAACAAGTTCCGTGTGGTGTACAAGAGAACCATCAGTTTGGTGCTCAGGAAAAAGTACAAACGTGGTTGTAATTAAGAAATTGAGATGTATTGAAGGGGAGACTGTAGTTATTGTGAACTATACGAGTGAGAACCGATATACGTCTGTTGTTGGTACCTTAATATTCTACATCTCTCGATATACTAAGTGGTATGTGAGGCCGTTAATTGTGTATACGAGGCCATACACCGTGTATATAGGGCTCTACACACTGTGTAAGAGCATACTCTTGTATATGGGGCCCTACACTATGAATGCCAGGTAACACGTTGTGATACTTGCGAGGCCATGTACTGTATATGGGGCCATGCTCTGTGAAACAGGAGGCCGTACACTGTATCCGGGTTCATACACTGTATCTTTGGCCATACACTGTATGTATGTGGAGCCGTAAGCTGTGTATGTGAGAGAAGACGTGAGTGAAATACGTGACGATGGGCAGGGCTGCCTTTTATGCTGTTCCTTCGATTAAATAACTTTATGCTGAAGATAAGCTTTTGAATATTCTCAATATGACTTTAAGGATAAGCTTTTGAATATTCTTATTATAACATTAAGCTTTGGAATATTCTTGATATAACTTTAAGGATAAACCTTAGTATATTCTTGGTATAGCTTCACGTAAGCTTAGAATATTCTTAGTATAACTTCACATGAAGAATTACCTTAAGAATAATCTTATCATAACTTTACAATAAGGTTAAGCTTTCGAATATTCTTGGCACAACTTCCCACTAAATAGGACCTCAATGACATTTTAGCGTATTCTCACAAGATTCTTGAATGTGAGCAGATGCGTATCCCAAATATCTGTCGATGGATGGATGGAATGGATGGATGGAAAGGGGCTGTTGGTAGATTCTGGAAGTCAGCCTCCCGATGGATTGTAATATTTCACAGCAACAGCACCGCTTCTCCACTCATAATTTATAATTAATAAAGGCCGTCCGCTGCCCGAGATAAATTGGGGAGAAACATTTTATTGCTTCCCGTCCAATTAAACCTGGAATTTCTCATATTCAGTATTTTTGCTGACTTTTTTTATATATATATATATATACACACACACATATATATATTGGATTGTAAAAGCAACTTTTCATTGAAGGATTTTTTGAAAACTGTTGTACGAATATTCGTTTATTGCACCGTGAAGTTTGGTATGGCGTGTGATGGTTATAGACTTTAATACTCTTTTTTTTTTTGTTATGTCCCGTCACAACACACGGTGTATGCCGGGGCTGTGTGTTTGTGGCGCGTCACCACCAGCGTCTGTCTGTCTGTCTCTGTGTCTCTAGACGCCTTCTTGTCTGCACGATAACTCGAGAACAGTGAACGATACGGACTTCGGACGTACGCCAAAGGTGGTGTATTCAAAGGTGACTAGCTGATTAGATTTTGGGGCATGCACTTGCATAAATTTGCATATTTGATTAGGAAAAAAACGATTTCCTTTTACTGAAAGTGCTATGTCTCTGGAGTTCTGAATGACGCAAAGTTCAAAGCTTTTCGCTTATGTGTTGAAGCAAAGACAGTTATCATGACACAAATTTTATGCCTATTTTTTTCTTTAATCTTCACCGGGATGATAAACAAAAAAAATAAGGCAACGTAATGCGCCTCTTCAACCTAGTTATTTGCCCCTTGCAATTCAGAACTTGCATGCATTCCATTTAACGGTAAAATCTGTTGATTACATTTCTGGCTCATTAGCTCAAGCCGTTGGCTAGGGAATAACATGTGACTGTGTCAGTGTCCGACTCGCCTACACTGTAGTGATGCTGACGTCGGGAAACTGACCTGGGGTAAGATATTAACAGTTTAAACACTGATCGGATAATATTGGAATTGTATTGTGTTGGCAATAATAAGCTTGCCACCTGTGTTGGCAGTAGTCCCCTGATCCAGATTTGCTGCCATCATCATCATGTAATAAGCTTATCTCTTTGTCTCACCCTGCCCAGCTGTCTAGCCAACACTATGTGATAAGCTTACGGTTGTGTTGGTAGTTGTCCCCCAAGCCAGATATCCTGCCAACACTCGGTAGTCCTTCTGTTGGTAGTAGTCATTTGGCCCAGATTTGCTGCCAACACTCGATGGGATTTAATCAGGAAAGATCATTAGTATATTTCATATCCTTTTTTGTCTGCGCCATTCCATAGCAATTGACTTTTATCCGGACGCAATGTATTCCTCTTGCGTAACCTTAAGAATTATTCGCCATTATCCCTTTGTGACGAGATTTCCGCATCTGAGTCAGGGTGATCCCTCGGTACACCCCATAACGCTCACGGGGACATTATAAGACCTCGAAGTATGCCATAAAACTTAGAATCCGGGCAATAACCCTGTGTTATGAGACGTACGGAGGTGAGCGGAGCTCCTCCATGGCACTACTGTCTTCAACCCCAACTCCAGCTGTCGTCTCCGGAATAATACAGGAGGAGGCAGTGACTGACGTACATGCTAGATAAACTCGACTTGTCTAGCCGGAGAAAGATTGGCGAGGGGGAAGCAGCAGCGTGGTATAGGCAATATGTGGATGGTTGTCCATCACGGTTGGTTGGTTGGCTGGTCCGGAATGGTTGGTTCGTTGATCCTGAGTGGTTGGTTGGTTGGCTGGTCCGGAATTGTAGTAGATTTTTGGGCTGGTTGGGTAGACTGGGTCATGTGGAGTTGAAGTGCCATCCGTCTGTTATTGCCTGTAAGTACGGGCGGGCAGAGGGACCTGTATACTCGTGGGGCCTCGTCTCTTGTTATATATATACATTTTTCCCCACGGTAGTCCACAATTCATTTGCTGAAGAAATGCCTCCCCCTTTGCGTTCCTTTGTGCATTGCCCTTGTCCAGCTTCCAGTGGTGCCTCCCCTTGGACCAGGAAACGCGCTTCTGGTATCAAATAATTGTTATATATTAACATCGTCTTAACCTCTTATGAATGTGTGTGTGTGTGTGTGTGTGTGTGTCGCTCTCATGTTTCCTCATATCCCTCTTTATTCCACCAGACCGAGTGTTTCCCTTCCTCTCTTCGCATCTGATTCCCCTCAGCTCTGGTGTCTTATTGGTTGCATTCCTGAGCACCCCTTCCAGCAGGTGGAGAGATCGGACCGCTGTTGTACAGTCCAGTTTTTCCAGCTCAGGGTGATTGTGTGTGTGTGCGTCGTGTGTTCGTTTCTGAACATCTCATGGTCCCTGAAGTGGGAGGCAATTTTGACGCTGACGATGAAGAAGATTGCTTCCCCTCGCGATCCTCTTCACGGGATATGGCGACAAGTCTCGGCATATTGCATATCTCGAGGGTCCCCCTTCACATTACGAATCCTGTTGCTTATTTCCCCCTTAGATGTCACTCAACATCTGGTCTGTTGAATCCCGGTCGCATCTTCATGACTTATTTTCGAGGATCAAATATTGTAGACCGTTTGTCCAACCACTGCTGCATCTTATCTAGACTTCTTGGCTATATTTCACAGCCCGTGTCACTCCGTAATTCGTCCAAGGGTTTGGCATCCTCAGAAAACTTATGTGGGTGTGATTCTCTCTTCTTTTAGGAAATGATCTGCACGTCAGAAATAGCAGTGGTCCTAGCATTGGGCCTTGAGGTACTCCACTCGTCACCCTTGCCCACTGTAATACGGCTCCCTTGACGTTTTCTGTCTTACCCTCCTAGATAGGTAGCAGTCACTTCGTTTGAGCAGCTCAGCTTTGATACTAGCTTGGATGTTTACCCTCATCATCAGTCTTCTGTGGATGGAGAGTATCAAAGGCAAAAGCTTCTGGCAGTCCAAGAATACACAGTGCAACTCCAGGTCCCTTTTGGAGGGGGAGGGGGGATTTTGCCGACTCTCTCCCAGAAATGAAGCAGATTTGTGATACAAGAACCCCCCTCTTTCTGAATGTTTACCGCCACTTAAGAAGCTTACCTGTCGAGAACCGTGTCTGCTTCGTAATTATGCTCCCGAGTCTGTTGCAGGTAATGCTGGCTAGAGATACTGGTCTCAGGTTCAGGCCTGCATTTTCGTCATCTCTCTTTTGAATAGTTGGCGCCATTCCGCTAGCTTGTAACCTCGTTGAAAATCTTCAACACCACCACCACCACCACCACCAGTGGTTTTGACAAGCGTTTCCACGCGCTCTTAGGGTAGAAATGGCGAGATGTCATCTACTATCCCCAGACCTTTGTACGGGTCTTGCCCCTTCATGAGCCTCCATTGGATTTATTGAATTATTTTCTGAGGTATCTTCACCTTCATCAGTGCCTGGTAGTAAAGATATCTCAGGGTCTTCGAGAGTAAACACACTCTTCACACATAAATCTTTACTTGTTTCACCTTTCTTAATGAGCCCCTTCGTCTAATTATTTGTTCCAAGTACTGCTGATTCGTCCCTTACAAATCTGTACATCGTTTCAGGTTATTCCTTGGACTTGTTAACAGCGCTTTATGGCTACCTCACTTGTTCCTTCAGTGTTTTGTCATATATGTATATTTCCCATGTAGCCTTGACTCCCGTGTGTCCTGTATCTCCTCCATATATTGTGATTCTGCGATCCTTCATGTTTTCACCTCTTGTCGAACTATCCTTTCCATTTCTTCAATTTTTCCTCTGTCCTTATACACCCTTCTAAGATTTCAGGGAACCTGCTCAAGTATATACCCTATGCAAAGGCTTTTCATAATTCAGTCTTCCAATCTGTGTCCTTAAAGTAGACGTTTAAGGCTTCATAGTTTCTTCTCATACTCTTTTTTTTACATTCTGGGTTTTCTTTTGGTCTTCCGGTACTCTCCCACTCACTCTCAAGAACTGGATGATTACTGTGTCCAGTTACAGGTCCATAGGCAGTATCTTGATGACTAGTATAAATGTGGGTGAAGACTGCATCCAGATTGATGGTGTGACCTCCACTTTTATCCTTTGTGACTTCTGGCACATGTTGGTAAGAAAGAGTTCTCCTCCTCTTAATTCCAAGAGGAGCTGGGAAACCCAGCGTGTTTTCGCCGTCTTGCGTATCTAAGGTATCCCAGTGTATTTCTTGACAATTGAAGTTCCCTAAAAGAAGAATTCTACCTCTGGCCTTCTTTAGCTCCCCTTCCTGCTGCTGCTTGCACCACCATCGGGATCGTTCTTTCATTATTTGAATAGAAGAATATTGCTTTCGTTTACCTGATCTTCTCAGAGGATTGTATGCTAACAGTGGTATTATGCAGGTCTCACGGTGCTATATATTTCTTCCGAGATCATATTGTCTGAATGGCCCACTGTTTATCATTATGATCTTGGTGGTTTCATGTTTTCACTCACTGATAGGGCTAGTGGTCCTCCACACCTTTTTGTCTCTGTTCTTGTTATCGTATTTCTCTCGTTGGAAAGACCAACGGGTGGTTTTAACATCCTTGTGATGTGTGGCTTACTTACTCTCTCCCACTCAGTCCTTTTCCTTTTCAGTGCTGTTCCAATTTCATAAGTTCCAGATTTAAAAGTAATTTGTAGCAGGCGTCCTACACTACATCCGTCACATACTCTTTCCATCTCTAGTAGACTCCTGTCCGACCTAGAATCCACACGCCTGACCGAACTCTGTTGTGTTGCCATACGCTGGTGAGCCAGAGCTCTCTGTAACACGCTGCCTGCCACACGGCCCTCTTCTCCACCTGACAGACTCGGCAGAGGACGTAATTTCATTAGGTTATTTCGGTGATATCTTGGGGCCTCTGTTTTGCAGTGTTGGATGATATCTTAGGGCCTCTGTTATGCAGTATTAGGTGATATATTGGAGTCTTTGTCTAGCAGTATTGGATGATATCTTGGGGCCTCTGTTTTTGCAGTATTGGGTGATATCTTGGGGCCTTTGTCTAGCAGTATTGGATGATATCTTGGGACCTCTATTTTGCAGTACTGGGTGGTTTGGGACCTCTGTTTTGCAGTAGTGGGTGGTATCTTAGGGCCTCTGTTTTGCAGTATTGGGTGATATCTTGGGGTCTTTGTCTTGCAGTATTGGGTGATATCTTGGGGCCTCTGTTTTGCAGTACTGGGTGATATCTTGGGGCCTTTGTCTAGCAGTATTGGATGATATCTCGGGGCCTCTATTTTGCTTTGCCCTCTGAACCCCAATTCCACGTTCGTACATCTGATGTCTTTTTGTCATTTCTTCCATAAAAGAGTCAGAGGGTGTGCGCTGGCTGCTCCCCTCGCCTCTCGCGCCAGAAACCCGTGGCCCAGGGAACACAAAAACAATCGTCCGTTTTGCTGCTCTTGTTTCAAAGGAAATATACTTATTGGACCATGGCTGGCTCTGTCTGGCCAGTGGCCACGGATTTTTTTTGAGGAAAAAGTGCAACTGTGGTTCTGACGGATTGTAAACAAGACGAACTATCTTTTCTCTGTTCTGGAGAACCGGTTCTGATTAGTTCAGCTGGTTTAGTTCGTTGGGTCAGCTGGTTCGTTTGTTCAGCTGCACCTTATGTTTTAGTTGGTTCAGTTGGTTCATTTGGTTTAGCTGGTTCTGTTGGTTTAGTTGGTTCTGTTAGTTCTTCTGTTTCAGTTGGTTCAGCTGGTTCTGTCAAAGTTCATTTGGTTCAGCTTGTTCAGTTGGTTCACCAGGTTTAGTTGGTTCATTTAGCTCGACTGTTTCATTTGGTTCACTTGGTTCAGTCACTTTCATAAACGTATGTCACATTTGGGTTGTATTGTTCTCCATTAGTGTCAACATACGTATCTTCAGCTCCGACTTGATGTGTACAGAGTCGTCATTGTCTGTATTGCTGATACGTCCATCTCCTTCGAATTACAGAAAAAAAGAAATATTCTTTTTGCCATACAAGTAACTTGGAAACACGTGAGAGACAAAGTTCCGCAACTGCAGGACTAGTAAGTTGCAACAAAACAGTCACAATATCATCAGACCGATGAAGAGAAATGAAGACATCAGAAAGTGGTGTAGTGGAGGTTCAGGAAGACCTTAGACAAGTGCAGTAAGGTCTAGTAGTCCCCAGACGTCAGAGCCTCTTCGCAATGGTGTCGTCTAGTGTGGTTAGGCAGGAGTGACCCGGCCCTCCCACTCCTTCACCATGTACGACTGAATACCACGCACTCGCTCTGGGCCCCCAGAGAGCTTTATCACTCCCACCCCAGCAGGAGTGTACGTACTTATGTGGGATAGTGTGTTGTCACCCCTTCCTGCGTTTGTTTGGTTCTCAACGCATTCTTGTCTTCATTGACAACTCGAGTGACTGACGTGGTATAAGCTTTATGCACTTGCACCTTAAGTTTCCCTCCCGATGGATTTGAGCAACTGCTTAGGTTTTAGATCACTTATTTGCATAAATTGGCATAATGAGATAGGAAAACTTTAGGGGAGGGGGGCAAGTGCCCTAACTCAGGCATGGTGAGTGTTGCGACGTTCCGATTTATGACACGTTTGTACGTGGCAAAGACAAAGTATGTGATATAGTTAATGCTAGAGACGGGAGTGGTAGCGATGAAGATAAAGCTGTTAGCAATGAAGACATTGATGGGGTATGAAATGGTAGTTGTGTTAGAAGGAAGCAGGTGCAAGGGTAGACAGTGGAAGTGGTGGATGGAGGCAGTGGAGGGAAGGACTCACCGTTGGCATGGTGTGGTAAAGACTTTGGTGGCATGTGGAAGACAGTTGTGGTGGAGACGATGATGGTGGATGAAGACTGATGGAGAAGTTGATGATGATGACGACTTTTGGTGGAGAGAGTTGTAGTGGCGGAGGGAAGGTTGGTGGGCAATGGTTCTGAAGCAGTGCAGCAGTATGGACGTCCGTGGTGTAGCGGTTACTAGCGTTCCTTACCGTGACGCATTCACGGGACCGCCCGCCCAGGGTCGAGCGTATAGGTTCCAATCCTGGTTATGGCGCCATAGTCGGTCCACATCAACCCAGCTGTTCATTCACCCCTAGGGATTGGTCGATAAAATGGGTACCTGGTTCTGGATAGGGTATATATATATATATATATATATATATATATATGCTGACACACCATTGGAGAAACTGAAAATTCAGCACAGTTAGTACTTTCGTTTATTAGACATCTTCAGACAGAGAAAGAGGACTGAGTATAGGTAGGAGAAGCTTTTATACCCAGCAAATTAGAGGTCACGCCCCTAAAGCTGGGTATAAAAGCTTCTCCTACCTGTAATCAATCCTCTTTCTCTGTCTGAAGATGTCTAATAAACGAAAATACTAACTGTGCTCAATTTTCAATTTCTCCAATGGTGTGTGTGTCAGCATTCATTTCTTCACGGTGAAGGTTTTGCATATATATATATATATATATATATATATATATATATATATAGTACCCATTTTATCGACCAACCTCTAGGCGTGGATGAACAGCTGGACTGACTGTGGACCGACTGCTGCAGCAACCAGGATTCGAACCCATGCGTTCGACCCTGGGCGGCCCCTTGAATGCGTCACGGTCAGGAACACTGTAACCGCTACATATAAACATTCTCGTATGCCTCATACTTTTTACCTATGATGGAACATTTTGTATAATTTTCGTATTATAAAATTAAAGTTTTTTCCTTGTAACTAAAAAAAATAAAAAAATATGGGCCTAAACAATGAGTGGACTGGAAAAACTAGCGAAGGTTTGAACTTTGACATTCCAATAAATGCAGGAACCCAGCTCGGAATTATTGTTCTTTTATTTATTTTTACCAAATACTATATTTATCGTGTGAATACATGTGTAGCGACCTTTGGTCATAGTGCTGAATTTTTCTTTTGGTTGACGATACAGATTTAGGGGTCAAGAGTTTGAGACAACAGAAGCAAATCTTTTATTAAGACTGTTTTGTTTCCGTTCGGTAGTGACACAAATTTTTTTTCTGAAGTTTCCATTGACGCGATTTTATTCATTTATTGTGCGACAGAATTTTTTCGTTCGTCGGGAGTGTTTGCGTTCGTTATACAATAGACGTTTTGTTCGTCAGCAGTGCTTCCTGTTCCTTTGTTAACCTACGAAGCAACGAAGCAGCTCGAATTTGGTTTCGTTATAGTTTTTCCATAGCATTCCTAGAGCTCTTACATTTATTGGCTTCTCTTTCATAATATATATATATATATATATATATATATATATATATATATATATATATATATTTCTTCTGATCCTCGGGGAAACGAAACACGATAAGTTCCCAAGTGCACTTTCGTGTAATGATCACATCAGGGGAGATACATATATAAGTGCAGTTCTTAAAATGGTATTATTTGTTGCGATTTATCAGATTTCTATAATTAGATTCGCCCAAGGGTTTAATACGTCTCCCTTTTTTCTTGCTTTCCAGGAGTGAAGAATGAGCCGGTGACAAGACGTCCGTGGGACAAGACCCGGCCGTACTGACAACCGTCCAGTGTTCGTGAGCGTAGCAGCTTACGGGAGGAGGAGTAGTTAGGGCGGCTGGAGCCATCCTCACTCCTGAGCGCTCACAGGAGACCGAAGAAGTTGAGAGAGAGAGAGAGAGAGAGAGAGAGGGAGGTAGATAATAACACCTCCCACAGACAGAGAGAGAGAGAGAGACACACACACCTCTCTTCAGGGACGGGAAGGAGTTGTGATAATCCCTTTTAAGGGGGGCGGCCGTTCGAGATGGCGTTCTTGAAGACGATGCTGGTGAGGCGCCGAGGGATCCTGCTGAAGCTCGTGGTGACCCTGCCGGCGGTATGGCTCCTCCTCAGCCTCGTCACGCTCTCCGAGAAGACGGACAAGGGCGAGGGAGGGCTCGAGCTGCCCGCAGCCGCGGTCAAGGTCCGGGACAACCAGCCGTTCCCGCAGGAGGACAACAGGATCCTCAAAGTGGACAGCCTCAAGGACCTGCCGGAGCGCGTGGATCGGCCCCGGCCTCCGCCCCAGCAGGAGGTGGCCAAGGTGGAAGTCAAGACCATGACCAAGACAGAGGAGCCTCATGAGGTGAGTCCCATCGCCTCATTAGATGAGTAAAGATGTCTGTCCGCCGCCTCATTAGATGAGTAAAGTGGTGTCTGTTTCCGTCGCCTCATTAGATGAGTAAAAGATGTCTGGTACAGCAGTGCGGACTGCCTCACTGACGGCTACCTGTCCCCTCCATAGGAGATATGTGAGCCTTATTTTCCCTGGTATCAGGACTTACGTTAGAAGCTTGCTGACTGGTTGGGTGATGTCAGGAGGTCGGTTATTGGTCAGTTGATGTCTCGGGAGGTCACTGATTGGTTAGGTGATGTCTAAGGAGATAGGTGATTGGTCAGTTGATGTCTCAGGAGCTCGCTGATTGATTTGGTGATGTCAAGAGGTCTTTCCCCCCACCTCCCCCCCTCCTCGCTACACTTTTTCTGTTATTAGGACTCGTTATTTAAGCATTACATCTATCGTGGCTTAGTTTAAAGCATGCTTCTGACTGTTTTGTGTAGGTAACTATACCCTGTTCACTTGGCTCTGATAGCTGGAGCCAAGAAACGTTTGAATTAAGGCTGCTCATTGGTTGATGCAACACTGAGGAGCGTGGTAAATCTACAGCTCTTCTTATTTTAACACATATATATTTATAATTGTAATTTGCTTGCAGTATAAGCAGCCTGATTGAATATGGAATAATTTCCAAAGCTAAATAGGTAAAAATTTGCTTAAAAGGTTTACCGTTATCAAAGAAAATTAAAGTTGATTATAAAGTTTAATAAAACGATGAGTGACGTTTGAAGTAAATGCGGGCATGAAGGTGTGTTCAGTCAAAAAGGTTACGTGTTTTCTCATAATGCAATGGTGCCAACTGTATGGACTCGTACTGTGAATATTGGTTATTTGCCAGTTTACATTATTCTGCATAAAATTATTTGCCAGTTTACGTAGTTTTTTTGCAAATCATTTGTTGCTTTATTTTACATGATTCAAAGAATGAAATAGGCAAATGCGACATAAGGAGTTCAAAGGGCTTACATTTGGCACCAGCGCATTATATGCGCTTTATGATCGTCAGTTTGATATTTTCATGTTCATCCGTCACGGTACGTTTTACACTGATCACTATATTTCGGGATATACAAGATCAATCAAATACTAGTCCTGAAGTGTTACATCACCTCTTATTACGTTTTATTTCTGGGTGAGGAAATATTTGAAAATGAAGTAATGGCGGGAAACTAGAGCGGTACGTGCCAAAGTCTGCCGACAGTGCAACTTACTCCCCATTATTTAATGGTTTGTGGTTTTTTGTTTCACACCTTCTTAATGCAGTGTGATGATGATATGAAAAATTTTCATTATAGTATGATGTAATAGACTTTACAGGTGTCATGAACAGGTAAGGAACGACGTTTATTGAGCAGGTGGATGAGCCAGAGAAGTGTTATAACAATTGTCAGAATTTAAAATCTTAACCAGCTGTAATTACGTCAGGTAATCATAAGATATCGGGAAATATTTTATATTTATCCTAATCACTGCAGTTCCTTGATCTGTCTAACTATAAGTAAACCAATAGATTGGCAATGAAAAGTAGGCTAAGCTATTAAAGCAGCCTGACTGGTGCCGGGTCGCCACTCTGGTCGGATATGTTCTCCCGGCGGCCAGTCATTGTTGTCTGGTAACCAAAGTGACTCCCTACTCCACGCACACTCTTCACCTGTTTGTGTCCACCAATAGTAGCTAAGCTTTGTGTCCACCAATAGTACCTAAGCTTTGTGTCCACCAATAGTACCTAAGCTTTGTGTCCACCAATAGTAGCTAAGCTTTGTGTCCACCAATAGTAGCTGAGCTTTGTGTCCACCAATAGTGGCTAAGCTTTGTGTTCACTTGTTTGTGTCCTCCAATTGCAGCTAATCTTTGTGGCCACCTTTTTGTGTCCTTCAACAGCAGCTAAGGTTTGTGTCCACCAATAGCAGCTAAGCTTTGTATCCACCTAGCTATCAGGTCTGAGTGAATAGGGTACAGGGAGAACATGAAGCGGCGTATCGCGTGATTTGATTTCCGTCGTCATATCGGCACAGAAGGTTAATATAAAGTGATTGATAGCTACACGTAACGCTAATTTTGGGTAACTACACTAAACACTAAACTTGATTTATGACCATTCCTGTGGTCTGGAGCCTTCCCACTTTTTCCTTACAGTTTTCCTAACATTCTTGTGTGAACACTGTAGCGATTTTTTCAGTTGCAGCAAACCACAGTAGGTCGGGCAGATCGCGCGCTATGACAGTGGCACATGCCATTACATTGAGACGTGCCACTGTAATAATGACGGCCTTAAAAGGTGCCAAGTCAGAGACCTGACGGTCATAAGGTCATAGTGTCGTGCTCAGGGATTGTAAATACCATCATGCACAAGTATGCCTCAATCGAAGCCATGTCGGCTGGAAAAGGATAAAATGATGAGAATGGGTTTTAAAAAAGATAAGAATTAATCTGAGCATCTCAGATGTATGGAGACCCGATCTTTGAGAGTGGAGAGGTTACAGGAAGGAGTAAAGACATGGAAGAGAGATCGACAATTTTGTAGTCGGTTTGTGAGACATATCCTGTGTGTGAGGTACAGGTCCGGGCAGATGTTCGTGAGTTTACCACACACACAGGCATAGATGGTAGTACCTCCCAGCATATTTTAGACGGGACTTTAACTTCAATCATTTTCAGTTTTCATTCCCAGTTTTCCCGTTTATCAGTTCTCGGTATATTATAGATAAAAGCTTCAGTCCCTCCCTGGAAAAATGTCCCTTTCTACTAACTCTTAATCCTTTACGTAATGGTGAGATGGCAGGCTCTTGTTACGCTGTTTGTGCATTAAAGACTGAGTGTATCGGGCCATGAAGCTCTTTCCCTCTGCTGAATCTCATTCCGCCATTACTCTTCTCCCCGGAATCATTGCAAACTTCTTTGTAGAGTCCAGGGCACCTTCTCGAAATGATTTTACCTCCTCGTCCTTTACCATCTGATCAGTCTATAGCTAACTCATTCCAGTGATAAAGCAGCTCTCTTTGGGCACCTTAATTTCCTCTAGCTCCGTATGATTCCTCCTCCTTCCCGCTGAGCTTGTGTTCTCCTCTATACTGTATATACAGAAGAGGTCTTCCAAGTACCCATCCAGTTATATGAGGGCAATGGGTATGGCACGGATGTTATAACTCCTCATGTCCTAAGGGAGCGTTGCCTCTCAGCCAGCTGTGATATTGCTCGTTTATTTTGTCACTGTTTAAAAAGCCCCAGACTTGTCTTTTATGGAGACTTTCCTTTGTGCAGAGCATCTCTAAGAAAAGAAAGCGTTTTAACCCATATGTCAGCCCATTGCTCTCACTTCTGCAGTTTCTTAAGTCTCTGAAATTCTCTTTAATCCTGGCATTCTTCAACACTTAGAATTTCATTCCCTTTTACCCTGCTATGACTCGTCTCTTTTTCCTGTCTCAGAGTTTTAGTGAACCTATTGTTACGGCTCACGACATCTCCAAACCATTTGACAGGAAGTTCTAAAAGTCTTTGCTCTCTATAACTTCTTCCTTTGGCTTTTATGCTTCTGTCTATAATTTCGTGTTTAGCTTCCTATCTTGTCGTTCCATCGAAGTAAATCATTGATGCAACAACTTATCCTGTCATTACTGTTGTACCTCAAGGCTCTGTACTATTGCCTACTCTCTTTCTTCGGTCCGTAAATGATCATTCTTCGTCCTTTAAGCCTAGTATCTCTTGCGCTGATGATTCTATTCTGGTTACTTCGTCTCGCTTTCCATCTCTTCCGAACTCCAGTACACTTTCTCTTTCTCGCACTGAACATATTTTCTCTCTTAATTCGGTCTTGTGTAGCAGCTGAGAGTGGAGAAGCAGTAACTTAGTTATATTCAGCACCGCATAAAGACAGTTTCTACCTTTGTATCTTTCTAAAATTCACTCGTTTCCAATTTATAAATTTAAGACCGCTAAAGTACAATCCTGTAGTAAAATCAACATGGTATAACCATACCCTTCCCTCTGTCCTGTATATCCTACATAATGAACATCACAAAATCTGCTTCCCAGAAGCTGGGGCCAATATAAAGGTACCAAAATTCGTCACAGCTATTCCATATCTTCAAGGGCTTCATTCGATCCAGTGTGGAGGACGGCTCACATATCTGGAATGGCTTGCCTTCCAATTCTACCTTAACCATAGTGGAATCAGAAGCCTTCCGGGTTAGTAACTTTTCTTAGACGCCTCTTCAACCATCCCCTTCTGTCAGTCATTATGTTGTTTCTCTTTCTCTATCCTCTAGGTATTATTTCAGCCACTGCTCACATGGGCTGTCTGCGCGTTTTCCAACCTCTAAGGCCTGGACGTGCAGCATGGCCTTGGCTGCTGTTTCCCATAGTTTTTGTGTGGAGACTGGCCACATAAGGATTAACCGTTATGAAGTAATCTTTCCTCAGATGGTGAAAGTGTAATTGTATCCCTTTTTCCCCTTTGCCTACAACTTTTTCTCCTTAAGGAGTCGTGTTTACAAATGTTTTAGCACTTCGTATTAACATCTGCATTATTTACTTCATATTCCTCAGTCTTAACTCTAATTGCAGATGGTCATAACTGGAACATAGTTTTACCGTGCCATGTCGGTTAATACAGAAAAGAATAGCATTTTTAATCTGCTTTTGATATTAAGTGATGAAGTGTTTGAAATGTTTTGACCAGCCAGTGTTATGACACCACCTCTACCCCAACAGGTTCACCCGGAGCAAGGCGTCTTGCCGCCCCCTCAGGAGCCCAGTGGCCCAGGGGAGATGGGCAAGCCCGTGGTTCTGCCGAAGGAGTTGGACCCTGAAATCAAGAAGAAGGTGGACGAGGGATGGAAGAACAACGCCTTCAACCAGTACGTCTCCGACATGATCTCCGTCCACCGCAGCCTCCCGGACCCGCGAGACGAGTGGTAAGTACGCTTGGGCCCCTTCGTCAGGTAAGGCTTGGCTCCTGACACCGGCCACGATCTTCCTTGCCCGCTCTCTCTCCTGACGGAGTTTGAGCCGCTGCTGTTGCTCTCGGGTTGTCCATTGTTGCGGTGTGCTTGGTGCAAGAGCCAGCGTGTTCCCCTTGGCTTATCATCCTGCTGTTGCACTACTTTATGCCCCGTCAGGAGGGATTTACGTGCCCGGAGGCAGCTGGAACGCTGCGCCAGGGGAAACAATTAGCCATGAGTGAGAGCCTCTTGCTCAACATGTTGCGATTTGGGACGTTGGTACTGTTGTTTTGGGTGTTCTCTTGATGGCAGCCAGGCACAGCTGCTGTGTTCCGAGCTGCACTGTGGTCTGTCGTAACTGCTGCATCGCCAACGATGCTGTGTATGGTAGCTGCTGAACTCCAACCAGCAGTACTGTGGTCTGTTGTAGATACTGAACACCCCCAGTGGTGCTGTGGTCTTCTGTAGTGTTGTGGTCTTTTGTAGATGCTGTTCCCACAGCAATGCTGCAGTCTTTTGTAGCTGCTGTACCCTCGGTAGTGCTGTGGTCTTTTATAGCTGCTATACCCCCAGTAGTAGTGCTGTGGTCTTTTGTAGATGCTGTACCCCCAAGCAATGCTGTGGTCTTTTGTAGCTGCTGTACCCCCAACAGTGATGTGGTCTCTCGCAGCATCTGAAGTCGATTTCGTTCATTCATTACTAGATCCATTTTATTATTGGATCGATTGACTTTATATAAAAGCGAAGTTTTTGATTCCTGAAAAGAAGAGAAAAAAATCTCTCCTCTGATCTAGAAGAGAATTCTTAAAATTCTTCGGAAATTTTCTCCCCGTCCAGTCGGGAGTGGCCGGAGGAAAGCTCTTACCCCGCGCCCATGTTTGATTTCAATATTTCGGAATATCCCGTACTGCGAATCAGTTTTTATTTTCTTTTGAAATCATTTGCTAAAAGCTTGCTGTTATTACTTACATTATTCTAAAGTCATACTTTTTTTTTATATATTTATGATTATAATGGTTTTAGACGATATGAAAGCGTAAAAGTATTTTTTGTTGAGGTTTGTCAAGGGAAAAGCCATAGCTGCGCATGCCCAGCCTCAGGCGACGCAGGCGCACATTCGGTTGTTTGAATCTTGCGCGGGAAGATGACTTGTCAGTTAACTTGGCGGATGTAATACAGACAAACGGACACACACACATACACACACACGAGGAAAATTAAACACGATAAGTTCCCAAGTGCACTTTCGTGTAATGGTCACATCGTCAGAGGAGGTACAGGAATGAAATAGAAGACGTAGAACAGTCAGTTGACATACATGGAAGAGACGTAGCTAAGACGCTATTAATAAACAGATGTTACCGGATAGCTTCTTAGGAACGTCCCTTCCATGTATATCAACTGACTGTTCTACGTCTTCTATTTCATCCTGCTGTCTACCCTGACGAGGTGATCACTACACGAAAGTGCACTTGGGAACTTATCGTGTTTCATTTCCTGTTTTATGCATGTACTAGATCACGCGCACCACAGTGACCTCTTGCAATATATATATATATATATATGACATTTGCATGACGGACTTTCTCAAGGGAGGCCCGAGTGGGGGAGGAGACCGGCGGCAAGCCCTAGGGCTGGGATAACATTGAGAGGCGGTTGTCAGTTGGGCCGGTTTATTGGAGTTACGGTAAGTTGGATTGGTCGGACATTTGGTTCCAGATTTTCCTCTCTCTCTCTCTCTCTCTCTCTCTCTCTCTCTCTCTCTCTCTTCACTCTCTCTCTCTCTCTCTCTCTTCACTATTCTAGGATTGGTGGACCTTGCCTTAACAGAAGAGTAGTTGCTGCAATTAGCGAGATTCCTGCGTTTCTTTGGTTGGATGTCTGATTTTTTTCTCTCTCTCTCGTTCTTTTTTCCGGGACGTAACGACCACCCAACCCTCCCCCCATCCCCACCACCCCACCCCCCACCCCACAGCTGGACTTCGATTTTCAGGTGAAAATTTAAAGAAAGAAAAAAACGACTCGTCAAAACATATTTTTGTAGGAGTCTCGGGGTGGCTGCAACATTTTCTTTTTTTTACGGTAAAAAGTTGATTACTCCACAAGTAAAGTAACGGAGGTAGAGTAAATGATTACAAGGAGAGTAAGTGATTACCAGAGTAAAAGATTACAATGAGAGCAAATGATTACTTCCTTCGATTTCATCCTTAGACAGAGATGGTTACACTCCAGGGTTCGGGGAGACGGAGTTAGATAGGGCTGTTGAACTATCCAGCTTATTATACCAACTGCCTTAAGGACGCTAGCGTTTAGATGAGCTGGCGAGTGTGGTCGCTGGTGATGGTTGTCGCTGGCGGATGAGGCGGTGAAGTTTGGCAGAAGAGGAGATGAAGCTTAGTCTTCACATGGATGACATGGGTCTCCCGGCTGGGCTGGATGAGGGACTTAAAGTATCAATGATGCTGGAAGAGGGGTAGAACAGATGTATGAGGGTGCTGGAAGAGGCGGGACCTATGTATCAAGATAACTGGAAGGGGCGGAACGCGTGTTATCAGGGTGCTGGAAGGGGCAAGACTCGTGTTTCAGGGTTACTGGACAGGGTAGGACGTATGTCTTAGGGTACTGGAAGGGGCGGCGGGACTTTGTGTGTGTGTGTGTTAGAATCCTGGAAGCCGCGAGAGTGGTTGAAGGCGGATGTATCAGGATTCTGGAAAGGTATTTGCTGACGCGCTTTACTGAGTGATCAGCGAGCGAGGAGTAAGAGCAGCAGAAGAGCAACAGCAGCCGTGGCTGAGTGGAGGGACGACGCCTGGCGTTATCGAATCTTGACTGACAGGACTCGAGAGACCGAAGAGAGAGAGAGAGAGAGAGAGAGAGAGAGATTCGCTGAATTGACCCGAAAGTTCCATTGGCAATATAGCCAAACTTTTCTGGCATTCGAGTTTCCTGAATCAACCAAAAGTTATTTTTTCCCAATTTTCCGACTTTGAAGGCTCGCGAGTGCTCCTGCTGCAGCCGCTGTGCATTATTGACGAACTTTTCCCTAAAGCGCATTCCAGGCCAGGGAACTTTTTTCCCCCCTGCGCTAAAACTTAGTTAGTGGTAACATCGCAGTCTGCAGTCTTGGTATTCTCCACGTTCGGAAGGATGTACGTGTGTGTTTTATCGTTTGCGTGTGTCGATGAGACATTTTCCTACTCGTATTGTCCCCCCGTCTCCGAACCTTATATATGAGCCACCGTGGTACAGTGGTTAGTTTTTTGTATATCCATGAAGTTGATAGGGATGCTCGACCACCCTGGACAGGACAGGAGGATCACAGCCAACCCAGCTGTACATCCTTTCTCCCAGGTGCTGGGTACTTTTTAAGTAGCTGGGTTACCCGGGGAAGAATAAATGGCTTTTATGAGAAAAAGGTTTTGTATCAGTTTCATCCCCTTGCCTTTGTACAGTGGCACTATGCAAAGTAAACACGTATTCCGCCAATCCTCAGAAACCTCACCATGATCCATATATACTTTGAAAATACTTTCCAACCCATCAATAAAACAGTCATCCCCCCGTCTTTTAACAAATTCAATAATAATACCATCCTTTCCAGCAGCCTTGCCACATTTCATCTACCGCAAGGCTTTCACCACCCCTTCTCTCTTCACCAAATCACTCTCCATGACTCTCGCATCTCATACCACCCCTACCTAAACACTCTACATCTGCCACCCTATCATTAAACACATTCAACAGTTCTTCAAAATACTCACTTCATCTCTTCCTCAATTTATCACTAGCTGCTTCCACTTCACCTTTTGTCCCCTTCAGCGAAGTTCCTATTAGTTTTTTTGTTTTCCGCACGTTATTAACCTCCTCCCAGAACATCTTATTCTCCATAAAGTTTAGTGATACTCGCTCACCCCAACTCTCTTTTGCCCTCTTTTTCAGCCCCTGCACTTTCCCCTTGATCTCCTGCCACTTTCTCGTATACATTCCCCAATCATGTGCACTCCTTCATTAGCAAGTTTACATCTTCATCCTGCCACTCACTACCCTCTGTAATCTGCCCACCTCCCGCCTTTCGCACATCCCATGCATCTCTGGCACCTGCCATCATTGCTAAATACCTCTTCACCCTTTCCCCTTTGCTTCATGTACTCCCACCTTTTGCTATTCTACGCTCAGTCTCTCCAAGTATTTCTTCACACAATCTTTTCCAAGCCCATGTTCTCACTACTCCCTTTTCACCGAAACACACACACACACACACACACACACACACACATATAT
>JAYMFT010374273.1:0-21254 GCA_038088735.1 Panulirus argus
ACCCATCTCCCCACATACACATATATATACATACATGCACACATATGCTCCGTACATATATATATACATATCCACATATACATATATACATACATACACATACACACATGTACATATTCACACTTGCTCACCCCCAACCTCTCCTGATGCCACCCCGCCCCATGGGAATTAGCATCGCCACCCCCCGCGCAGGCGAGGTAATGCCATAAGACAGACGAAACTGCCACATTCACTCACATTCAGTCTCTAGCTGTCATGTGTAATGCACTGAAACCATTATTATACTTGATCACTGTTTCCTGTGTTTGCGAGGTAGCGCCAGGAAACGGACGAAGAAAGATCCATTCACTTGCATACACACATATATATGCACAATACATACATACACATACCAACATATACATATATACATACATATTCATACACATGTATATACACATATACATATGTACATATTCATACTTGTTCACCTCCATCCATTCCTGATGCCACCCTGCCCCACAGAAAATAGCATCGCCAACCCCAGCACCAGTGAGGTAGCGACAGGAGACAGATGAAAAGACCACATTCGCTCTCATTCAGTCTCTAGCTTTCATGTGTAATGCACCGAAACCACAGCTCCCTTATCCACATCCAGGCCCCACAGACCTTTCCATGGTTTACCCCAGACGTTTCGCATGCCTTTGTTCAGTGTGAGGCAAGACCCTAGAGCATTCATCTAAATCTGTTGCCTGTTGTATCATATTGTCTAAGACAAAATTGTAAGGATGGTGTTATTGTTGGGTGTACAAGTTATCCTTTCTTGTCTGTAATGTGGACACCACTGTCTCTTCAACATTGCAAACACCATTTAATTTCACCACAAGACCAGTCTTGCCCAAGATGCGACTTCCATACTGAAAATACTAAACACCTACACCTTATTTGGCCTATGCTCACCCCACTGAGACACACACACAAACATCACCAAACTTCATGATCTTTGGTCCTACCCATATGTGGCCTGCTTCCTAAGTGCTGCAGGTGTCACAGAGAGAGGATTCATGGGGCAGGAAGATAAGGTATTTTCTCATATTTTAAATAGATAATTGAATTTTTTTCTCTTGTTAACTGTTTTTCTAAGAAAAGAAATTTAGTACAGATCTGATTACAGGAATATATGGCAAATGCCACGAGCTGCTAACTTTACTCGTGTTTTTGACAGAATTGACTTGATAAAGAATTGCAAAACACGATATCAGCAAAAACAGCAGGAAGTTATAACTTTAGAATGATGTTCTGTACTACTTATATCCAAGAAATTTTCATGTGCTCTTTGAAAAGATATTAATTAAATGAATTATTTCTCCCGTTTATGGCTTTTAGGTTAACAAGCCATTGTAAGTACATGCTGCCATTGAATTTAGGATGATACCCTATTTTCCCTTGCTTATTAAGTGAAGTATATCGTCCTCAAAAGAGTTCTCATAGTTCAGCATTAGCTTTGGGAATATAAGGAAGCTATGAATTTGTGGAAAGCAGAAAGGCAAAGATTATCACTTGAAGAGGGTTGGGCTTGTTCATGTGGGCTCACAGTGAAGTACTTTCACCTTAGGTCATACAGACTCAGATATGGAACGTAATATGCCACCTCCACATTATGCATTTGTATTACTTTTATATCCATTTCCATTTTTAGACTGGAAAATTCTGCCTAGTTTTCTTATCTGCTTCAAGCAAATTTTTAAAGCAGTGTATTAGGGATCATTATGTGAAGAAACAAAACAACTCCCTTAAAAAAATTTTATTAATGTATGCTGATACAGTGAAAAACTTGTGAAAACTAAGTTTTAGCTAATAGCAGTGGATGAGATGCAAATTGCAACTTTTTTTGAGAAATATTACAGTAAGTTCCTCTTTCAAGAAACTTTTTCATGAAACATTTTAGCGAAGCATTTACGGCTGTGTGCATATTTAGATAAGTTATATAATTAAAATTTGAAGATGGATGCTCTTACTTGGTTCCTCAGTGTACTTGGTTTTGGTAATAATGATATCACTCCTTATATGCGCCCATCACTTTCTTGCAGGTCGCACAGGTTTGAGTGGACTGTAATCTTTGGCAAGTTGTGACGACAAAATAATCGCGTGTGACCAGACTTCTGCAGTTTTAATGAACCTGTGCTAGATGAATCAACAGAACTTTTGTTGATTTTGCCAGGAATTGGCAGACAGTAGAACTTTTGGGTTTCCTAGAAGGATAAAATTTTTAAAAGTATTAGATGGCAGAAGTTAATGCTCATAATAAGTCAAGCTGGATTACTGAATCTGACTTTTGACAGTTCTAAGATGAGTGAGTGATATGAATCCTTCAAAACAAGCAGAGAAACAAAGAAACAATTTGGAATAATAGCTGATGTACTGAGATTTCAGCTTGTTAAGTTAGAGCTGAACATGAGCCACCAAGTGTGTTGAATGTTTCAAACGAATTTGCTGACACAGATGACAGACTTTACTGATTATACAGGAATACAAAGACTAAAACTACAACTCAGTATACTTGGTACAAGGTTTGTGTTGGAAGTTTTTGGCCTTTTGAAAGTTCAAGCTGAAATGAAAGTAAAAGTAGCACATATTTCGTTTTGTTAACTTTTGAATTAGAGCTACAGATCCTTTAAAAATGCAGAGGGGTACAAGGATGCTGGGGGAATCCAGAATGTTTGGAGATTCAAGGACACAAGTTACCTCAAGAATGTTTGGGGATTCAAGAATTTTTGGAGATTCATTGAGGCATGATGACTTCAGACTGTTAGGGGATTCAAGAATGCCTGGGAACTCAAGAGAGCAGGAAGGCTTGCGGATGCAAGGAATGTCCAGACTTTATCCTGAACCAGATATACGTGGAGATTCCAGGATGTATTCTGAATCAGGAGATTCAAGAATGTATGTGGATTCAGTGATGCCAGGGGATTCAGAAATACTTGAGAAACCAGGGTTGTCAGAATATTTAAGAATGCATCCAGATTCAGGAATGCAAGAGGACATGAGGCTTTACTTAGATTCAGGAATGCAGGATGACTTACTGTATCCAGAATCAAGAATGCGTGGACAAACAAGATTGAAACCAGCTGGAAATGTTTGTGACTATAATCATAGACCAGTTGCAGAACTTAGTCCTCCATCCAAAGAGTCTGGTGCACAGTCTCATTTGAGGATGAATTACCAAGATGAAATTGGACAAAAGAGGAGTGGGTATCCATCCCAAGATGGTGGTCAGCTTAAATCTGGGGTTTCAGATTTATCACGTGACTCTGAAATTGGCTTTGGTCCTGTTAGAAAAGGCATGGATCTTTTGCTTAATGTATCAAAAAGTTTAGATGCATTAACAAGACCTCATGACTCATCCAGTCATATACTTACTCCTAGTTTGACTTGGACTGGTGGGTCACAAAATATGGATGAAAGTAGGGCTTCAGGAATTCAAGGAGCCCCACAGCGAGAAAAAAGCTTAAAAGCATTTGACTACCTCAGATCATGGAGGTTAAAGATGAATATGCCAACAGATTCATTTATGGTTGAGAGGGAAACACCAGTCGTCAGTCAGCAACATAATGATAAATCAGTTTCTTCACCACATCCCTATTCACAAAGTGACAACTACACACCAAATGCAGATCCCTCAAGTAGAACAACAAGACCAGCTAATATAGTGGATTGGAATTATTCAGGCAGCACCTTTGCTGGAGGAGACACCCATGAAGAAAAATTTGAAAAGAGATTTGGTGAGTCTAGAAGTGGTTCTCATGCAGAGCCTCTATTACAGAGCTTTCATGGTAGAGAGTCTGGCTCGCAAGGACAGAGAAGAATGAATGAACCATCTTGGAAGTGGGATAATGAAACACCAGGTAACCAAAGTTCTGCTCAAAAGCGAAACTATGATGCTTCATTATTAGGACACGAAGATGATTTTTCTTTGGTGCCTGGTATGCTGAAATCTAAAAGACCAAAGTTATCACCATCTTTTGCCCAAGTAGGTAAAGGAGACAATTCTGATAATTTCAGGGATACACCAACACAGTACAGAGGTCTTCCTCAAAGCAGAACACCTGTATGTGATGAGCAGTTTGTAGAGTATCAGACACAGGCGAGCAGCAATTATTTTGATTCCCCTAATGATATCCCCAGGAATTGGAAAAGATTTTCGCCTTTCCCTGGGAAATATTCTCCTGATTCTGGGAGGTTGACAAGGTCTTCCTTTGAAACAATAGATCCTAATAGGTCTTCAATGCAAAGATCACATTCTTCAGAGATGAGAGGTCCTTTACAGGGAGGGAGGTCACCACTAATCTGCTCTCAACGTAATAGAGGAAGATCTCCAGAATTGCCAATGAGAGGAAGGTCTCCTGGACCCATTGTCAGAGGAAGATCGCCAGGCCTACTTACTCGAGGAAGAGCTCTAGGTCCATCTGGAAGAGGAAGATTAAGTCCACCAGGTCGAGGAAGGTCTCCAGTTTCACCTGGAAGAGGGAGATCTCCAGGCCTCTCTGGCAGAGGGAGATCCCCAGTCCCTCCTCCTCGAGGAAGGTCTCCGGGTCCATCTTCAAGAGGAAGGTCTGGAAGCCCATTTAGGAGAGGAAGACCTTTGGGACCATCTGCAAGAGGAAGATCTCCAGGTCCACCAACTAGAGAAAGATCACCAGGCCCACCATTGAGAGGAAGATCTCCAGATCCACAAACTAGAGGAAGGTCTCCAGGATCAGCAACAAGAGGAAGGTCTCCAGGTCAGCCAGGTAGAGGAAGGTCTCCAGGTCAGCCAGGGAGAGGAAGGTCTCCAGGCCCATCTGCAAGAGGAAGGTCCCCAGGCCCATCTGCAAGAGGAAGGTCCCCAGGCCCTTGTGCAAGAGGAAGGTCTCCAGGCCCATCTACAAGAGGAAGATCTCCAGGTCCACTTGCTAGAGGGAGGTTTCCTAGTCCTTCAGCTAGGGGAAGGTCTCCAGCTCGCCCAGTTAGAGCAAGATCACCAGCTCAGGCAGCAAGAGGAAGATCTCCAGGTCCATCTGCAAGAGGAAGATCTCCAGGTATGTCTAGAGAAAAATCTCCAGTGCTGAGAGCAAGAGGAAGATCTGGTCCATCTACAAGAGTAAAATCTCCAGGTGCATCTACAAGAGGAAGATCTCCAGGGGTACCAACTAGAGGAAGATCTCCAAGTTCATCAGTAAGAGGAAGATCACCTGGTTCATCAGCAAGAGGTAAATCTCCAAGATCTTTAGCTAGGGGAGGATCTCCTGGTACAGCTTTTAGAGGAAGATCTCCAGGTCTGTCTTCCAGAGGAAGATCTAATGGTCCATCTACGAGATCCCCAAGACCACTTGCAAGAGGAAAATCTCCAGCATATACAGGTGGAAGATCATCAGGACTAGGTGCAAGAGAAAGATCACCAAGATCTACAAGAGAAAGATCGCCACAATTTGAATCTGACAAACATATTGGAATGGGGCGGATAGATAGATCTCCACTGTT
The DNA here is from genome assembly GCA_038088735.1 of Panulirus argus. Classification (NCBI taxonomy): domain Eukaryota; kingdom Metazoa; phylum Arthropoda; class Malacostraca; order Decapoda; family Palinuridae; genus Panulirus; species Panulirus argus. The sequence continues at coordinate 5,500 of JAYMFT010374273.1, forward strand.
TGAAGAAGTTTCTCTTTCACCAAGATCCACCAAATTTTGGTCTCCCAGACCTAAAGCATATCAGGGCTTAAGTTCGCCACAGATGAGGAGTGGGAGGTCATTATCACCAGACACTCTTCATAGAGGTTGTTCACCAGTATCAACACAGTCCATACTACACTGTTCAGAGGATCAGAATTCTTTCTCTCATGTTAATCATCAAACAGGTTCTCAGAGGACTTCAAGTGATTTTAGAAGAGAGAGTCAGTTACAACCACACTCTGTACACTTGCATCAGCGTTGTTCTCCAGTTTCACCAGAAGGTTACTCAAGATTAGAGGTTCATCATGAGCCAGCGAAAGAGAGACATAGCAATAGTAGGGATGTGGGAAGACTTTACTCTTCTTCTAGTGATGTTTCCCGGAGTTGTAGGAGTTTAGAAAGGGGAGACAGAACAAGAAGGATTCAAGAGGAATCAAGAAAAGGCTCTGAACGCTGGGAATCTGATGATGTTTTGAGTAGCAAGAAGCAGGATGAACTTAAAACAGGCCCTAGTAGGAGAAGGAGTGTGGATAAGATGTATTATCCTAAGGATGGCTGGACAGGAAGCAAAGGAAAGGACACATTTATCCCACAGAATGGAAATAGGAAATCAACTGATATCATGGAGCATTATGATAACACAAAGCATCTAGGAACTGATAGATCAGTTGCAAATGCTGCAAGAAACATTGATATTGAAGGAACTCCAGGTAGAGAAAAAACCAAACAAGAAGAGGATGATGAAGACTTGCGAGTTCAACTGTTGCGTCTCAGAGAACAAAAGGTGGAAGAGAAAATAAAGCAGCTAGAGGAAGAAAGTATTGAGACAGAGTTCAGATTGTGGAAGCTAGAGAAGAACAAGAGAGTGCTAAGTGATAAAACTAAACTTAGACAGGATAAAGAGGTATGGAATAAGAAAGACCATCATCCTAGAGGAAAAAATAATTTACAACTTCCTCTGAAGCGTAGAGGCTCACCCTCTTCAAGAAGACATCGCGGAAGGTCTCCAAGGAAACATACCAATAGGAAACTTGGCAGATACTGAGAAATGCGGGTATAATACAAGTAAGTGATGCTTGTACTTTATTGAAAAAATTTTCTTAGAAAAAGATAATTAAATTTGAATAATGGAGTGTGAGCAATAATTTGTAGTTCTTTGAAAAGTTTATAAAAATGCTGCCAACCATTCAGTGTGACTTCTATCATCTCATTTCTTAACAAGATTATATATATATATATATATATATATATATATATATATATATATATATGATGGATGTAAGGTAAGAACCAACCTAATATGTTTGAACTTATACAATTTTTTGTTCATAGAAAAATGGAACTTAAGTAGTTTTTTATAGAAAAAATGGATCTGCAGATGATTTACAAGATATACACAAATGTATGTATATATATATATATATATATATATATATATATATATATATATATATATATGAATATACATTTGATGGTATGTTAAAAATTGTGAAGTAAATTTGGAAGTAAGTCATAATTATTGTAGTTCCTACATGTGTTTGCATTAGCAAGGAAACTCTCAAGAATGACACAGTAAAAAAGTTATTCCATTAGGGAAAATGATCAGTTTGATGAATGCTTATGAGATGTATTGGAGAAGAGCTTACATAAGGCATTATTTAAAGTGTGTGGTATGAAGATGATACAAGAAGGCCTGTTTTTGTCATATCAAAGTCTCGGTGATGGACACAGCTGTTGAAGGAATTCCAATTTGACACATGATATTGAAACAAGTGATTTATGTGTTTTATTATGCAAGTGTATTCCAATAGACAAAGTGAGTTGTGACGGATGCACCTGTATTGCTTTCTTTGTCATCTCTAGAACCAAATGCTCTCTTCAAATTGCTCTAAGCATTGGCTGCAGTTGAAGATGTATTCCATTGTGAAATTTGACGAAGAATTCAAATGCAAGAGCAGTATGTCATAAGAAGAACTATACTTCACTGCAGTTCACAGAAGATAGCATCTTTATCAGGTTGAAGCCGTTGCTGAGGTTCTGAAGTGTGAACTTATTTAAGGGATGATTGAAACTACAGAAGTTATTAGATTTGAATTTAACAGCATTAGGACTTTTACCAGTCATGTGTATTGATGCAGTGATTTTTCTGCAAAATTTTTGAGAAATATAAAAGTGAAGCCAATGGAATATCTTCCCTCAGACTAAGTAAAATAGAACTTAGCAGTACACAGGAAGTCTCAGCCATGGTGGAATCACATTCTACATTCATAATAGAACTATCTGCAAAACATGAAGCATTAACATTAAATTCATGTTAGTGCTAAGTCATTGTATTTAAGCCATATTTCTAAAGTCACCTCATGTCCAGTTATCTATTATGAGAATTTCATTGTCATGCTTGTTTTGTCAATTGTGCTCCTGTATGTTGTACATAATAGTGGATATATGAGTAATTTTGAAATATAAAGAAATTTTGAGCTGTGTAGATTATGATTTTTTGTGCTCATTTGAACAGATAATTTCTTTTACCTGTACATACTTTTACAGTGGTAGGTTGTTGCCTAAGAATATTAGGTGTTCTGAAATTTAAGTCAGTACAATTTCTTTGAACCTCTGTCAGTAATAAATGTAGCACAAAGGTAAGTTATAAGTCATCATTACTCTGCAGTGTATTTATCTTCAACTTTTTTTTTTTTTTTTCTCTCTCTCTCGATATACATTACTCAGTTTTGGTGATATTCAACTTGTGCATATTGTCATATGAGTAGTAATAGGTACGATTTGTTGTAAGCAAATTTTACAACAGCATTTTTTCCCTTATCACATAGCTTTTTTATAAATACAGGTGAATTAGTTATGTTTGTTATTTTGAACTACAGTAGTATGATGTAAGATATTAGCTGATAACATAATGTTCTTTTGTAGTAGTGGTATCACATCTTTAGCCATTATTTAAGTACAAATTTTGATGCTTTTGATCATAATTGGTTTTATATTGAGGATTTTATTCATGTTTATATGATAAAGGAAATTAGCCTTCTGTTCTTTACGTTTTACACACAAGGTCAATAAAAGTAAAGTTCTAATTTAAGATTATGGTGAATTTTCATATAGCTTCCCAAAATGTTTAGAACATTTATTAATTTACTGTGATGTTAGAACAATAAATCTTTGCTGTATGATAGCTTAGTAACTAGTTTCCTAGAACAGACAAAAAGAAAAACTTGTCCCATAGCTATTTGAAGTGAAAATTTAACAGTGGTATATGAAAGCTGGTAGGCATTGTAAATTAGCACATTTTGTGAGGGAACTTCAACAGTCTGTATTTCAGCCTGTATGTAAATAATTAGATATGACAGCAATGAGCTTCAAAGGATTCATCGAGTGTATTTTCAAAATTGTCATTAAATCAGATAGCTAGCTGGATTCTGATAGAAATGTAAAATTTATATTTCCTTTAGTTTTCTGTTAAAAAACGTCCCTCACTTTCTCTTCACTGTTGAATTACATAGTAAAGTAGGACTTGTTAGTTAGTGGACCATAAACCAGGGTGATGCTATTTGTATCTGTATTGAAGAATATGAAAATAATTTGAAATGTTGCAGCACTTGTAATGTGTTAAAGTTGAGCTTAATACACTTATACAAAAAATGAAATTTTTTTTACTTGCTAAACCTTTGTACAGTTTACTATTACAGTATATGCTTTTAATGATTGAACACAAAATTTTTACAACAGCAAATGCAGCATACCATATGAACTCATGCTGTCAGTGCAGGACCACAGGAATTTTTGAAATAATTGAGGAGTAATTTATATCTTGATATCAGGAACCCAGTCCCATTTATAACCTATCAAGATTGCAACTTATCACACAAAGTGGAAATGGTTGAGAAACATCAGTGTGGACTTTTTAGTTGAAGATTTCACCAGAAGTGCAGTAGTATATATTAGCAGTCATGCAAAGTGGAACTATGGACTGCGTGATAGTTTCGTAACAAGTAGGGGAACAAACTAGAAACAATACTCTCAACCTGCTGTTTGCAAATGCAGTAAGTAATCTCAAAATATTCTCTCAAAGACAACCAAGTATGTGGGTGCTGACGTTTATTCATTGTAAGCCACCACAGAACACTGCCTGCCCATGAAGGTGAATTCAGCGAATTTTATTTCTACACTGTACATATAAGTTGAGAAGAACTAGAGGAGCTACACAGTGGCAGAATCGGAAGAGTAGATACAAGTGGACTATAGAAGTACCTCAGACATGTACTAGACACATAGTAAGAGGAAATATGAAAGGTTTAGGAGACAAATGAGTTATGGACCTCATAAAGCCACAGTTGACTCAGCAAAGAAAAAAAACGTGTTGAAGAAATAGGGGATGGTGATTGTAAGCTGAAAACATACAAAATTCAGTAGAAAATGGACAGAGATCCATTAGTGACCCAAAAGAAGCCAAAAATATTACTGTCTGTAAGCAAAAAAGTGAATTAAGGACCTGAAGCACCTTTGGCCCACTTAGAACTGAACAGGGCATATTCTTTCACATGAATGACTTAAGAAGCAGAAGCAGTATCATTTTGTGGTCAGTGTGCCTATAAGTGTCATATATGACTTCTTCCAGGTTAACAGTTCCCATATTGCACCGTTGATTTTGTCATCATGCCACAGGACTATGAGAGGGACTTTGATAGTATATCCACTCATTCTACTCCAGAACCAGACTCTTGGAAATCTGTTTTTTAAAGAATGCAAAACAAGTTTGGCATGTGAACTAAGCATCCTATGGTGAGGGAGCTTAGACATGATCACAGTCCCAAATGGTTTGAGGCTGACTGGCAGCCCTGGTCAGGAAAAAAAAGAAGATAGAGAAAAGCTTCTGGCCAAAAGCACAAAATGACACATAGGAATTTTTTGAGTACCAAGATGTAAACTGTTTGATTTCTTTGAATCAAACAGTCTAGATAACCCAGGGCAACACATTTGCCTTTATCATGCCTTTTGTTGTTGCTTTTTCTCGTAAGATAAAGGTGTAAAGGCACATGACAAACAAAATGCATTTATTTTTCTTTTTACATATGACCATGGCATCATAGGTCATGAATTAGGAATAACGAGAAAAATGGGAAGAGGGATAAAGAGCATCTTAACTAGTGGTGAAAGTTCACAACAAATTGTAAATCACGCAATTTTTGATATCTTCATGTCATTGCTGTATCATCTTTTACGGATAATACCAGAATAAGGATAAAAATCTCCTGAAAAAATTCTAAAAAACTATATTCTTTATTTATGTCATAGTCTTTGATGCCCCATTTTCCTTAGGAACTCCCCATAGGGTGAAGAAAATGGATGTGGGGGCAACAAAAAAGACTCCAGGCTGCCTGTCTAAACACATACCTTGAATATTCTTCCAACCCCTGCCACCTTCTTGAATCCTCTCCCTGATATCCCCTTCCCAGTGCCAACTTACTATTTCCATTTTATCTTGTTTATTTGTATGTTCTTTACCAGCCTATTATTGAGCATCTTCACATAACTAAACCACTTCACGTTATTCCTTACATCTCTGTTTTATAAATCCGAAATCTGTAAACTTCACCATTTGCATACAGGTGCCCCATATTTATATTAGGAGTTAGATTCTTCGGAAATGCTGGTATAAGTGAATTTGGTATGAGTTTGTTTTTCATATAAAAAATAGGGTTTTATTCTGAGTCTGTGCCAAAGTCCCCATTTTCATGAAGGGTCTGTACTGTTTTTAGTTTTCATGCATACGCTGATAAGAGTTTAATAACAAGGTATTGTAAATTTTATTGAATGAACATTATAAATGGGTATACTGTAATCACTAGTATATTGTTTTCTTCATAAGGAAAAGCTGGCATCAAGCAAATGTGGAGAACTGCAGAGCTGTGTGCAATGTTGATGTTGTTTGACTTGCTGATGTTATGTTCACACCTGAATACTGAGGTCCCCTCACCATTCTCTAGTCTTTTGATTACTTTTAGATTTATTTTAAGGGTTAACATCTGTTTTTTGCCACTTCACTAGTAGAAGCATTTGTACGATTTTTGTGCGTCCATTGTACTGCTTCTTATATTAATTTCCTTGTGGCAACTGGCATTGATAGTCTTTACTTCCCATGATTCACTGTGATACCCACAAGTGAACTTTCTTGTAACATGTTTCAGTATCATGAGAAAAGTCTTTACTTCCCATGATTCACTGTGATACCCACAGGTGAACTTTCTTGTAACATGTTTCAGTATCATGCTTTCTCATGTTTTATTAGTAATTCTCCTATTAATGTATTGCCCCTTAAACAGTATTATTCTCTTCCTGGTTCATCCCCTTACAGTATGTTTCAAAAAATGAAGACTTACAGAGTATGTCAATATTATACATTATTGAAGAAAATGAGTAGTTTACTTTCCTCTGTGTTTGTGTGGGAGGATTTTTTCTGGGCATAATTCCTTCCTGTATATATCTTATCACATTACACTTAAAAGTTTTTCAGAGTGATATCACACTGCACTTATGTGTATATGCCATACAAATTTTTACTATGTACAAATATATGTTTTTCATGTATTTACATCTTATTTACACATGCGTAACTTTATTCATTGGAATAAGTGAACAAATAACTTTGCACCAAAATATCAACATCAATACCTTAGGTCCCCCCCAAAAAAAAAAGATAGTGAAGGCATATATCTGGCCCCATGCCCAGAGAATATTTTGTGAGTGATTGAGTCAGGTAATATTTTATCCAGTTTGTTAGTGATACCTATGGATAATCAGTGGAAGCAAACATCAGCTGGGATTTTAAACAGATGGGAACCTTTCAATTACCATGTGATGATGGGAGTATTTCCCATAAGGTCATCAGATGATGCTTGAAGTAGATTGAGGGTTAGTAATTTGACAAGCTTTTACTTTAACCTCCTCCTCCTCCTCCTCCTCTTTTTTTTTTTTTTTTTTTTTTTTTTTTTTTTTTTTTTTGAGTTGTAAAATAATGTGTACTTTTTTATAGTGACCAACATTTCATGGGCAAAACTTTGCCACAGTCATGGTCAACTTAGATGAAAGGTAAGATAGTAGGTACAAGAAAAAAGGTGCAGCAAGGATTGATTTCAGATCCTCCAGTGTTTGTAGACCCAAGTCTTTTGGTGGGAAGGTATTAGTAAGAGGAAAAGACACAGATTGGAAGAGATTTCCACAGCTTCACTTTGCAAGGAAAGAAGGTTAACCTTTGCGTGAGTAGTTGCAACACACAAGCTATAGGAAGCGACAACTAGACGTGCTGTAATTCCAGTTCTTAGTGGCTAGGACCCATGCAGATGTATGATGAGAGCAGTGACTGAATTGATACTATCTACATTTCACACTTGTGGATTTATTATATTTATTTATTATGCTTCATCACCATTTCCTGCATCAGTGAGGTAGTGCAGGAAACAGATGAAGAAAGACTTGTCCACTCATATACACGCATCTGTACACACTCATATATGAACATATATGCACAATACATACGTATACATGTGCTTATACATAAATACACATGCATATGCATATACACATGTACATATTCATACTTGCTCACCTTCATTCATTCCTGGTGCCACCCTGCACCACAGAAAACAGCATTGCCACCCCCTGTGTCAGTAAGGTAGAGCCAGGAGACAGACGAAAAAAGGTCACATCCGCTCACATTCATTCTCTATCCATCATGTGTAATGCACCAAAACCGCAGTTCCCTATCCACATCCAGGCCCCACAGACCTTTCCATGGTTTACCCCAGACATTTCACATGCCCTGGTTCAGTCCATAGATATATATATATATACTTTTTATTATATTATTATTATTATACTTGATCGCTGTTTCTTGCGTCAGCGAAGTAGCGCTAGGAAACAGACTAAGAAAGACCCATCCCCCCACATACACACATATATACATACATACTGCACTGGAATTCCCCTCTGTCAGTGGCATGTCAAGGGTGAGGCACAAAAGGCTGAGAAGTGTCACTAGAGTCCACTTGTATGCCAAGGAATGAAAAAGATGAGTGATTGAGGGTGATGACGCTGAAAGTAAATGGGATGACTGGTGAGAGTAAACGGAGGGAGCTTGTGGAGAAGATTAAAAGTTGTAGCTTGGATTTGCCGGGATTGGGGAAACCCATATCCTTGGGCAGGGTGTATGGAGTGAAAATGGAAGTGATGAATGCAAGGTATGGGAAGGCATAGAACAAGTGGTATGGACAGGAATGAGTGAAAATTATCGAGAAGAGGAAAAGAAGAATATGCAGTTCTAACACCAAGGGTGGAAGGGTGTTACAGAATATGAATGGAATGGATCAAGAATAGTGTGAGTGAAAGGAAAGATTGAAATTGTGAAGTATGCATGGGTATGTGTATTTGTGGGAGTGAATATGAAGACTGTACAATGTAAGGATGAAATGAAGTGTTTCTTGAGAAGTTTGAATGATTGTGTGAACGATTTTGAGAAATGTGGTTGCAATAGGTGAAATGAATGCGAAAGTGGGATGTGATGAAATTGGTGAGATGGTAAATGGGGAGTACGTGGAGTAAATGAGAATGGATGGGGAGTACGTGGAGTAAATGAGAATGGAAATTATGTTGTGGATGTTTCTGTTGAATGGTATTTATTCCTTACAAACATCTTTTTTTAACACAAGATAGTCCACAGATATACATGGATGAGGAATGATGGAAAAGAAGAGCAAAAGGCTTTGATTGAAGATTGAGAAAGGCCATGGTAGATGCTAGAGTTGTGATAGGATCCTTTGGAGACTCTTACCATTCTGCAGTTTTTGTGGGGCTGAGGATTAGGGAGAGGTGGAGGCATGACGTAAGGAATAATGGAGAGCTAAATGTGTTGGCAAGCGAGAAGATGAATCAGAGAGAATGTAGGGAGGAGTGTGAAAGGAAAGTAGGTAACTGAAAGCTTAGATGGAAGTGCAGTAAATGTAGGGATGCAGTCATTTGTGAATGTTTAGAGAAGAACTGTTCAAGGTTTTAGAATTAGTAGTTGGATACAAGTTCGTGAGATATAGGAATATAAAGGGCAATGTATGATGGACGGAAGAGACTAGAAATGCTGTGGAAGAGAAGAAAAATGCATATGTTAGATTGCTTGATAGGAATGACCCTGGTGAAGTTCAGCAAAAGAGGAGGGAAGAATATGAAATATGTGAGCAGAATGTTAAGAAGGTGATAAAGGAAAGCCTAGAAAGAGTAGATGAAGATTTTGGGAGAAAGCAAAGTGAAAAGTTTCCTGATAATGATTAATTATACTGAAAGGTGGTGGAAAAGGAAAGAGGTGGATGTTGGAGTGGAAATGTTAATTTGTTAAGTATGGAAGGGGAGTTGCTGAATCAAAAGGAGGAAGTGAGTGGGAGATGAAAAAAGTATGTTGAAGAGTTGATGAATGTGGAAGGGGCAGCAACAGTTGTGACATGCATGGTATGGAGGATGGAAGGAAGAAGATACAAGTGCAGGAGCTTATAGCAAAGAGTGAGGTAAGAAGGGCAATAATGAGGATGAAGGTAGGAGAGGCACCTGAAGTGGATGGGATTACAGCCAAAATGCAGAAGTATGGAGGGGAAAGTATGATAGAGTGGATGCATCTGATATGAAATTTGATATGGAAACAGAGGGTTGTGCCTCAGGATTGGATTCAAAGGAAAAGGTGCAAAGGATGTATATAACAATTACAGGAGAATAAGTTTAACAGGAAAAGTGTATGCAAGAATCTTGATTGATAGAGTGTTGGAAGTCACTGAATGCAGAATAAGTGAGGAGCAAGGTTGTTTTAGTAGAAGTAGGGGGATGTGTGGGTCAGATTTTTGTGGAAAAGATGACCATGGAAAAGTATATAGCGAAAGGAAAGAAGTTGTATGCAACTTTCATGGATTTGGAGAATTGTAAAACAGTCAATTGGAATGCTTTATGGGATGTGTTAAGGATATATGGAGTAGAGGGACAACTTGTGGATGGTGTGAAAGCTTTCTATAGAGGAGCAAATGTATGTGTAAGAGTGGATGGAGAGTTAAGCGAAAGTTTCAGTAAACATGTGGGTGTACGGCAGAGCTGTGTAATGTCACCGTTGCTTTTTTTATATACTTATATATGGATGGAGTGATGAAAGAGATGAAAGCAAAACCAGGGAAACGGTGTGCAGAGTTGGAGTTTGGCGGTTAGATATGGTGGCTAGTGGCAAGCTTGTTTGGGGATGATACTGTGTTGTTTGCTGAGAGTGAAGAGGAGTTGCAGAAGGTTATAAGTGTGTTTTATGAAGTATGCAAGCATAGGTGATTGAAGGTAAATGTGAGCTAAAGTAAAAGTAAAGTAGTGGTCTTTTAAAGGAAACAGGGTGAAAGTATAGATTTTGTATAACTATATAGAGTGAAAGACAAAAGTGCTCAAAATTGTACTTTGGATATGTGGGAAGGAAGACTGGAACAGGCGAGACAGTAAGTATTCAGGAGCTGTCTTGGGTAAGTTAGGTGATATGGAAGGAGAGGCAAGAGGGAGAGAGCAGTATGGGGTAGAAGAGTCATTAACAGAATGATTAAGGGTAGAGGTGTAATGTAAGTAAGGAAGTGAGGAGAGGAATAAGGGACAGCACAGTCCTCCCAACCCTGACCTATGTAGCTGAAACATGGACATGGTATGAGTCACAGATGTCAAGAATCCAGGCTGTGGAAATGAGCTTTGTGAGAAGAGCATGTGGTGTAACTAGATGAAATGAAAAAAGACATGAAGGGGTGTATGAGAGATGTGGTATGGAAGGGAATGCAAAGGGAATGAATTGTGGAGTAGTAGTGTGGGTGAAACATTATACTTTGAGGTGGTTTGGGCATATGTAAAGAAGGCAAGACAGAGTTTAGTAGGGGAGTGTTTAATAGTACAATTAAAGGGGTTGGTGTAAGAGGAAGACCACCTGTGACATGGACAAGTAGAGTGGAAGTATGCTAGATGGAGAAAAATGATGGAAGAATGCGTGGAAAGGTGTATTCGAGAGAAACATGTAAAGATAGGGATAAGAGGAGACTCCTTTGCCATTGTCATCCCTTGTTGGGAATTCCCAGTAGGAATGGGCATGAGAGATATAGATAGATTGATAGATAGACCAATGAGCAACACAGTCACCCCTTTCTAATTTAATTTAACTGCAATACCATCCACTCCAGCTGCCATGCTGCATTTCATCTTAAACTAAGCTTTCACCAAAGCACTCTCTATAACTCTCTCACTTCATGTACCATCCCCACCAAAACACTCTACATCTGCCACTCTATCATCAAACATTTAACAGTCCTTCAAAATACTCACTCCATGTCCTCCTCACTCCATCACTACCATTTATCACTTTCCCTTTTGCTCCCTTCACTGATGTCCCCATTTGTTCTCTTGTCTTTAGCATGTTATTTACCTCCTTCCAAAACGTCTTTTTATTCTGCCTAAAGTTTGATGATACTCTCTCACTCCAACTCTCATTTGCCATAGTTTTCAACCCCTGCACCTTCATTTTGACCTCCTGCCTCTTTCTCGTACACATCTCCCATATATTTGCACTCCTTCCTTGTAAGTACTGCCGAAATGCCTCTTTTTCTCTTTCACTAGCAACTTTACTTCTTCATCCCACCACTCACTGCCCTTTTTAATCCACCCACCTCCCTCCTTTTTAATGCCACATGCATCTCTTGCACATGCCATCACTGCTTCTCTAATACCTCCCATTCCTCAACCACTCCCCTCACTTCATTTGCTCTCACCTTTTGCCATTCTATACTCAATTTTTCCTGGTATTTCTTCACACAAGTCTCCTTTCTAAGCTCACTCTCACCTCACTAACATTTTCAAACCCTGCACCTTCCTCTTGACCTCCAGCTGTTTCTAGTATATTTCTCCCAATGTTTTGCACTCTTGCATTGTAAGTACTGCCCAAACACCTCTCATTCTCTTCTCCCCAACATTGTCTCCTCTTTTTGGAAAACCTTAACAAATCTTTACCCATGCCTCCACAAAGTAGTGATCAGACATACCACCAGCTGTCCCTCTCTGCACATTAACATTCAAAAGTCTCTCTTTTACACGCCAATCAATTAATATGTAATTTGATAATGCCCTTTGACCATCTGTCCTACTCATGTCCTACTCCCCTTTTAAACCAGCTATTCCCAATCACCAGTCTTTTTTCAGCACACAACTCCACAAGGTCTTCACCATTTCCATTCTTAACACTGAATACCTGATGTGCAGCAATTATACCTTCAGCTGCCACGTTACTTACCTTCACATTTAAGTCACCCATCACTTATACCCAATCTTGTGCACCAAAACTTCTCACACTCACTCAGCTGCTCCCAAAACACTTGACTCATGATCTTTTCATGACCAGGTGCATAAGCATAAATAACCACCTATCCTTCACCCTCCACTTTCAGTTTTACCCACATCAGTCTAGAATTTACTTCCATACACTCTATTACACACTCCCACAACTCCTGCTTCAGGAGTAGTGCTAGTCCTTCCTTAGCTCTTTTCTCCTCATCAACCCCTGACTTTACCCCCAAGACATTTCCAAACCAATCTTCCCCTTTACCTTTACCCTTGAGCACCATTTCACTCGGAGCCAGAACATCCGTTTTTCTTTCCTCAAACATACTGTCCATCTCTCCTCTCTTCTTATCTTGGTTACATACACATACATTCAGACACCCCAATCCTAGCCTTTGAGTAGGATGAGCACTCCCTGCTTGCCTCCTTCTGTTTCCTTTTTTAGATATTGACATACAAGAAGGGGAGGGTTTCCAGCCACCCTGCTGCCACCCCCTTATAGTCGTGGATGCTTGCTATTTCCCGTGTGAACAAGGTAGCATCAAGAAATAAAATGGGATGTCTCACTCAGACAATACAGAATGAAAGAGTAACTATAGTAAAGAAGTGCAAAAGGGTGTTGATATGTAGTCTTACAAAGAATTGCAAATATACAATAATGACAATGAAGGAATGGGGAGGATGGGACATGAATCAGTAAAATACTCGCTTCTTAGAGATGGTAAGGTACTGATAATGAGGGATGGTCAAAAATAGACTGGGGGATTTTGGTTTCTCATGGTAATATGGAGTCATATAGGCACATACTTTTAGGGTGTATACAGGAAAATTTCCTTTGCTAACATGTCATTTTGCACACTAGGATTTATTTATTTGTAATGGCCCCAGGAACAGTTTATATGAAAGAGTCCTGTTGTTACCTAGGAATGTTTTCTGTGAAAAAGTCTGTGTTACCCTGAACTATTTTAAAGACTCTTGCAGCCCAAGGCTGTTCTGCTATCAGTAACAGGGAAATGAGACTCCTTTAGATTTAGAAGTAACACCAACACATTAGGATGAGAGGGACTGATACACCATCATTGTTAGATCAGATCTTCAGACATACTAGCAAGGACATTGAAAATATTATACAACAATTGGAGGTAGTGATAATGTAATTTTCAAGTATGACTCTGATAAATGAGGACATTAAAAAGAGCATATGTGAGAGAAGATATAATGAGATTATTTTTAAAATCATGGAAACTACACACACAACAATTGTGTGGTAACATAGATTGGGAGATGGAGTTTGGGAACCAGGAACTAGGTCTTTGTGGTGAGAGGTTCTGTTGAATTTACAATGAAGGAGTAGAAACTTGGGTACCTCAAGCCTTAAATGGAGAGGGCGTGATAAGAAAGAGGAAAAAATTGTTTGATAGAAGATGTCAGAAAGCAAAAGGGCTTCAAGAAATACAGTTGAAATGATATAAATGTCACTTCAGCCTGCCAGCATTGGCAAGATATAAGAGAGCAAGGAATATAGTTGGATAATACAGGAGCAAAGAGACTTTGAATAGAGTGTGGACAAGGAAAGAGAAAATCCAAATATTTTTCTTGTATTCATCTCGAGTCCATTGTTAGTTAGGAGCAGCTAATTAGGTTATGGGATTCAGAGGGAAGAATTTTTATTTAGAAGATAATATAAGGATATGTGAAAAACTGAAAAACAAGTTTAAAAGTGCTTTCACAATGGAAGACACTATATCCCCGGCACCAGTAATATGAAATGGGAAGGACGTTTTAGAAATCATTGAATTCTGTAAAATAGATATTAACAGCATACTTAAAGTTCTTGACCGATATGAGGCTCATGATCCTGATGAAAGTCCTACATATGTGCTGAAGATGTATGGAGAGACACCAAACTAACCACTCAAAATATTGTCCAAGATGTCATTGGAGAGAGGCGTGGTGCCAAGGGAATTAAAAAGGCAAATGTCATACCTGTCTAAGAAAGAAGACTGCGAAAAGGTACTGAACCACAGACTGGTCTCCTTAGTGAGTGTGGTGTGTAAGGTTTTTGAATAGATAATTAGAAAGGAAGTGGATTAATTTCTTCAGTGGAGAAAGTAAGTGAGAGACCACTGTTTTAGGGAAGGAAGGTCATGTGTAACAAACCTCATACTCTTTTACGAGAGAGTGAGTACTGTAATAGATAAGAGGGAACATTGGGTAGATTGTTTGTATCTGGACTACCTGAAAACATGTCACATCTAACTGCATAGGAGGCTGATTAAGAAGCTGGATCACTAGCCTGGAATGAAGGGGAAACCCCTTCAGTGGATATAAGTTTCTCAGTAGGGGAGAACAGTTAACGCATGTTAGAGGAGCCATCTCTAAGTTTGATAAGGTAACCAGTGCTGAAGGGGTCTGTTCTAGGATCATTATTCTTATTGATTTAAGTAAATGACTGACCTGAAGTAATTGACTCCTTCCTGAATATGTTTACAAATGATGCAAAGGTCACGAGGGAAGTGAATTGTGAGGAGTATTGCGTCAGTTGAAAAGGAGATCTAAACAGGCTCCGAAGTTGATCTTGCACATGATCGGTGAAATTCAACCTGAGTAAGTTTAAAGCATTGAGAATGGGACAAAGTGAAAGTTATCTCATTGTGATTGTTATTTAGGAGCAAATAATAGATGTTGTATGATGAGGACTTGGGAGTCAACATCAACCCTAATATGTTGCTAGAATCCCACATTCGGAGAGTAGTTCAATGGGATAAAGTGTACATCGGCAAATGTGAGAATAGTTTTCAAGTTATATAGATCAGGAGATATTTAGCAACCTGTTCATATCCTGCATAGGACTGAAACTAGAATATGCTTCTCAAGTTTTGTCATTTCTCCAAAAGAAGCTCAAAGAGCTATTAGAGAAAGTCCAGAGGAGGACAACTAAGATGATACCAGAATAAAAAAGGTTGAGTTACAGAGAAGGGCTAAAGGCCTTGACTTGCCCACCTTGGAAGAGAGAAGAGAGGGGTAACTTAATCACAACCTTAAAAGTTTTTAAAACAGATCATTGAAGTAGGCACATTTAAAAAGTGTGAAATGTGTAATTATTATTTGGTGAAAGCAAATAAATGTTTTAGTTAGTCAAATTCATTGTGTTGGTGGTTGGTTGCCCAGGCAATGAAAGGATGTCTAGTCAGCAGCAGTAAACCAGACAGCACACCACTGGCTGGCGGATAAACTTTTAATGTAAGCTGAGCTTTAGATTAGGCAAGTTTGCCTGATTTTTTTTTTTTTTATTGTAACTTTTTTCTTGATATTTCTTATTATGCAATGACTGTTTTCTACATATATATATA
>JAYMFT010374284.1:0-21251 GCA_038088735.1 Panulirus argus
GGACCGACTGCCGCAACCAGGATTCGAACCTATGCGCTCGACCCTGGGCGGCCCGTGAATGCGTCACGGTCAGGGACACTAACCACTACACCACGGAGCTCCATAACGTGGTACCTGCTCACCCGCTGCTCCCCGCCACACACACGTCCTGGTAACAAGGGCGGTACACCTCCATGGTACTTTCCCTCCCCCTCCCCCCCACTCCTCCAGCTGTAGGCCAGATGACGGGGTACCCGGGGTAAGGGGAAGGTTGAGGAAGGTGTGAGAGGCTCCCGAAATAGCCGTGTGGTGTGACGGGCTGGCACCGCCGTCGCCACCACCACACCCTGGCATCTTGCTCCGTAGGTAGCAGACGTAGCAGCAGCAGCAGCAGCAACCACAGGAGGAAATGATGTCGCAACAGCAGCAACAGTAGGAGTAGATGATCATATGGTAACAGCAACAGCTGCACGGCAGCAGAAACAGCAGCAAGTGCAACAGTTGCCAGTGATACAGTAGCAGGAAGTAGCAGCAGTTTAAGATAAAGCAGCAGCGGCAGCACCAGCAGCAGCAGCAGCAGCAGCGGTAACAGCAGCGTGGCGCAGCAAAAAACAGGAGGAACAGCAATCAGAAAAGAATTCACAGCAATGATAGCAGTTTAAGTTCCCGTTCTATATATATTTTCTTATGAGTTCACTTGATGGAGCGAATCCTTCAATAAATCTCAACGTCCGAGACCCTCCACGGCTTATCAGACAAGAGCATCAATCACCTGAAGGCGGAGATTCGTACTCTCAGATCCCAGTGCGCCACTCGCCTTCCAATCCCAAAATAATCAAAATCATATTAATACTAATATTCCGTCGCCCCCAAGGGGTTTGGAGTTACTCATTAAGTAAATGTAGCCACTCGTTGATTTGAAAAATTTGATGAATGAATGCAATCATTCCTCTCACGCAGTAATTAACCTAAATCATTAATTTCCCTCTACTTAGTGAGGGAGTATTTGGAGGAGATTTATCAGTGTGTCAGTGAATACTCAAGCATTATTCACGAATGCATCCGCCATACGTAACATTTCATGTAAGTGGCGATTAATTCTGGCGGATTCAATTTCGCCACTTCACAGGGAATCGTTTCGCAATAGCACAAAGTAATATCTACATCTATAGAGCCGCGTTATCACCAACAGGTCAAACCTCAGATTGAATACAATAGTTTAGTGGGTTTCTCGAAAGGTTTGCCAGGATATCATCATAAAAAGAAGCAAAACTCGTGGCTATTACAAGATCCAGAGACTAGGCCAAGTTCCAAGGTATATATTAGCTGAGCTGTACCTTCAAAGTACGATAGTACTACCCCTTCAGCACGTCCAGAGACCTGCCAACATACCCAAGGGTCGTACCGTCGTGCTCAGGGGTCGTAACACCGTGTTCAAGAGGCAAACTTCCCCCGACTTCAGCTGGCTAGTCCTGGCACCGCGGCTGTGACCTCATTTCACCTCTCACGGTATACCCTGCCAAGGCCGTGTTCCGTTACGGCACAACATTCAAGTTCAGTAAATAGGTAAATACTTCATTAAACTCTACGTCACCTTTATATTATATATAAATATGCACGTCATTCATCTAAAAATGCTTCATTTATCACCTTCTGTAAGTGAGACATGTTACGAACTCTCTAAGGCGTGAGAGAGATTCACATCAGGTAAAAAAGAACAGACTGTAATATGGTGCATATGACTGCACCGATGACTATGGTGTCGCAACACAGACCGGGCCACTCACACCGGCACTACTTACAGTCTAGTCCTTCCTCACGACACTCACTGAAAGAGATAATATTACCATGACCCAAATCTGGAGGTGTAAAGCTCGACACTACCGTATCACCGTCCTGTTTTATTAATAAATGAGGCATCAGCTAAGCTGCCAAGATTCAAAGACAAGTCTGCAGGACACCAAGGGTTCGACGTCATACGGAGAAGAGCACGAAGGGGACAAGATGAAAGACTCGGGGGGTATAATAGATAATATCACGTGTTATGAGAAGGACCCTTCCACTAATGGAATATCCGATGTTTGTGGTAGTAATTTACATGCAGATTAACCCACAACATTATTTACCTCTAGCGGTGAAATGACAAAAAAAAAAAAGAACTGTCCTCACCAAAGCGAGCGATGGATTTCCTGGAAAGACATCAATAGATCTGGATTAAGAACGAAAATCCACTTATTTTTATAAATCATATAAATCATACGTGACTTTTTACTTTCCAAACATGGCCTCGTCTTCCCAGCGTCCCTGCTCTTGCCAAAGTGGCCGCAGCGCAACCCATGACCCCAGCAACTTCCCAACGCGTCGTCGCCACTCCCACTCCCTCCCTATCTACTTCTGCTGCCTCACATTTACTCAGGAAAAATAAAACATACACATATATATAAGTAAAGCTTAATTAAGATTCTTGGCAACGTCAGATCTCGCCGCAATGAGCTGCCAGAGGGCCGTGATGGCGACATAATATCCTCAGTCAAAGACGGCTCAAGATAGATTGGTCCACCCTGCAGCGGGCCACGCCACCCTCACAACTCACCGTAGGCTCAGCTCCCACTGGGGTCTCCTGTGGACCTGTTGATAAACATAGTATCACCTCACGAGCAGCGTGGACGCCGCGGCCGAGATCTCCCAATGAGATGCCTCCGTCGGCGAGTTTGTAAACAAATATCAGGAGGTGGCCGCGCCTGTCTTCGCTAAATTTGGGGATGCTACGCTTTCGTTGCCAAGTGTTGGAGGGCATCTAAGAAGTCTGTGGACTTTCATGTTGAAGGCTCCAGTCGCGAACTTAAAGAGTTCTCAATGATGGAAGGCCTTAAGCAAAACATTAAACAGGGTTAAGGGAGTAAGAAGAGAGTAAGGACAGTAACCTGATAGGTATGGAGGAAGTAGAAAACCTGCCTTTTGAAAAGAAAGACATGAGAAAGGTAAGAGACCTACAGGCAAGCAATACGAGAAAAAATAAAACATCATATCGGCCTCACCACTGAGCTGCCAGCGACCACACGGCAATCATAATGACACAGCGGCTTGTTGAGTATTAAACGAAAGGAGGAGGTCACACAAATAACCAGTTCTCTGAAGCAAAAACGGGAGTATTATGTTCACGGAAACAGAGAACCAATTCTGTGGCGTAGGGCAAGTGGGTCGAGTAATCCGTTTTAGAATGGGAGAGAATCGACAAGTCGGATTGCTTTCGAACTTCCTCGAACGTGGGAGTAGTATACTTTACAGGGACCAACCAAGTCCTTTATATAAACGGGGCTACGTTTCAAAGAGATTCATTTTCGTATTTTCTTGGAGGCAGAGATCTCCTTCCGGAGCGCGTGGGGGTTTTCCAAGATAAATCATACGGTGATCTCACGTGTTTATTGTGATGACTGGTGAAGTTATGGCGTCGTCAGAGGAGATGAGAAAGTTGATAGGGGCTTTACAAAAGGAAACTGGGAAGAAATTGGGTTTTACAGACATTAGACTAAATTGCGTTTTCCCCCACAAGATTTATTATGCCCAAATCTGAGTTTCAAATGGCAGTTGCGACGAGAAGAGACGTAGGTCGAACATGAGAGGATGGAGCGGGTATGAAACAAGTGAAGGAATGCAATGCTGAACAGCCATCGTATGAATGCATTCGGTTATTTGCTGACGTGACAAGACGATGAGACGAGAAGCAACACCATCAGAAACAGGATCGAAACATCAGGCACACTGCTATTTGATAGCGTAGGAGGGAGAGGTTGAACCATCAGCAATTACGGAACAGATCGGCCATAGAGGATCTTAGACATAAGAGAACAGAGTGTAGGAGGAGAACTAAAAGAGCTGAGCTTGGTGATCAGACCCAGCTGACGCACCATATTAAAAGCTGTCGTCATACGACACGGGCCAAAACAAATGATTCCCCCAATGTGTCTCAGAGAGACCGACCAGATATTATCAAGATAAGAAGTGATATCCCCGGTCGATGACGCCTTGCAAAAGCCAATCTGAAATTCAGAGAGAAAACTAAGACTGAAGACACTAAACGGAATGGGGTGTAAAGAGATTCGAAGGCTTCGGAAGGAGCAATATTCAGAGGAAATAAAACGATAGCTGTAGAGGCTACGACAGTTTCCCTTCTTTGGAGTAAGCCAAACCAATGCGTGCTTCTAAAAACAAGAGAGATTTTTGGTTTTTATAATGAAGCGAAACAGACAAGCAGGCAGTGGTTGAGCGTTCGGGTGAACACCCATTTAAATTCGAGGAGAGACGCCCTTGGGTTCAGGCACCTCAAAGAGAGAGAGAGAGAGAGAGAGAGAGAGAGAGAGAGAGAGAGAGAGCAGTACCTTTCGGACTCTACGAGAGAGAATATGGGATGGAGCAAAGTGTGGAAGAGAGACTCATCCAAAGTGGAGATGAAGGAGAAAAGAAACAAAAGATGTACTGCTCGGTCATCAGGGAAGAGACAAGTGCAGTATCGTCGGTACGGAACAAATGTTGTCAAGAGATACTTTTGGCCAAATATCAGAGAGAGACCCATCGTTGGAAGAAGAGGTTGTCGCACGTTCCTTGAACAACGCCTTCATTCGCGTTCGACCTTTGCATCACTCGATACCCTTACCTTGTGCGAGGCAGTGGCGGCACTGCTTTGCTCTCTGACCTTACCTCCTCTCGTTCTTCCTTCGGCGTCTCCCTCGCCATCTTGCACTGATCTTGAATACTCTGAACTTTTCTGAACCTTTTGTTGTGTGTGTTGCTATGAAAAGTGTAACACACACACACGCACACACACACACACACACACACACACACACACATGTAACGACACACAACGATTAACAGCCTTAACGCTAACGTCAACAAAGTGCTCTAAAAACGTTTAGTGTGAAGAGGCGAATGTGGTGTTCACAGACCGGCGCTTGAGTTTCTACATGCCATTCGTTCTTTGACTTTCCACATTATACACAAATTAGGAACAGAAGAGATCTTCTCGCGTGCTGATGAATCCTCCACGGCACAACACGAAGACTGTTAGCCCTGCAGTTATAAATGTTGTTCGTATGTCAGTCAGTGTGGCAGAATGGAGCCACATTGACTGCAGGGGGTCTGTCCTTCCCTCCAGTATGTACTCTAGACTTGCAGTGACTAAGAACAAAAACACAGTAGCCTTCATCAAGCCCCCCTAAAAAGTATAAATGAAGACTGTTTTTATGTAAAAAGGTAGGAATGTAATTCTAGATTAAAGGGCATATTAATCGTTCCTATGAAGGCCAGTAATGTCGATGGTTACACTGGTCCCTTTTCGAGGAAGTGGATTTCTCTCTCAACAAAACGAAAAGATTGCACATGCATATCTGGCAACATAGATTAATCCCTTGAGTATAACGGTACGACCCCTGAGCACGACCTGACCATCCCTGTATATGATGGCCAGCCAAAAGGGTCGTTCTCTTCGTGCTCAGAATAGTTAAGATAATCATCAGTAAACCAGCTTCCCCTTCAGCTCCTTACAAGCTGAGTAAAGTCTTTGAATGAAGAAACAAATGTGAGACATCAGGCTTCTTCCTCAATTCGTTGATGATAAAGTGAGTCGAAACAATGATGTCTTTTCTATTCCTGGAGGTCCAAATCTTAATACTGACGAAGGAGCGAGGTGCTCCCTGCTGGGGTTCTGCGTTACTGGTTAGCCAGCCTCGCTTCCCTGTGGTCAAACTGTATCAGAAAATACTGTGAGAGCAGATGGAAAGTTTTCCACAATCTCCGTCTTATATTCTAAAGTCAATCTAACTTAACAATCATATCTGCTATATAAACACAAGCCTATCAACAAGCACTTAGTTAATACATTAAAAAAAAGACTGATGAAACCATGAGATCCAGTGCATGCTAAGTTGGTATCAGTCATGAGCTCTCCTGTTCATCTGGTTGGCTGAACATGCAAATTTAGGTTTGTTACAAACGACAATTCAGTCATTTGCACCTGATAATAAACGTGGATAGTACGAATAATCAAAGCCATCATGAATTCCTAATTTGAGTTGCAAATGCAGTATTCCTGGAAAAAAAAATAAAAGATAAGCTTCATCAATAAAGGCAAACATGAGTTGTTGACAACGACACATTAAAAAAAGAAATAAAAGCCCAGATTATGACGTAGCACCTGACGTCATAACACAGAACCAATGAACGCAAAATATCCTCCATCATTTCATCTATCCTCATAACGAAGTCTCAGAGATCGCGACCTTGGATAATGTGACAGAGGTGTGCGGCAGCAGTGTACACATAGTGAAGGTGTACGGTGGCATGTGTGGTGGTGTAAAATTGAGTCATGATGAGGTACTGTGGCGTCAAGGTGTGTTGTCCTACGTGGTGTGGAGTTCTGGTTTGATGCAGAACTGTAGTGCCTAGACAAGCCTTAGATACATTACATTTACCGTGGACTTAGCTCCCGCGCCTAAAGAAGTAAAGGCAAATCCTTCAGAATATAAACCACTCTTATTTTTCACTGTATCACCATATCTATACATTTACTTCATAATTTCTTATATTCAAAATTCTTTCGTTTCACTATGGAATTTTCATTACAAACAGAAGTCCTGGAAAAATATTGTAATAAACACTAGTGTTTTGTTCATTCCTTTCAATATCCCCAAAGACTGCTACAGATAGAACCGTTTTACAGATTTTCCTGATATTCCGCTTGAGCAACGCTTTACTTCAACAAGGAACCCATCTTTTAATCTTCACTTAAGTCTTCACGCTTCCCAGACCCAGGAAGCCTTTTAGTCTTACAAGCCTATCCGTTCCACGCCCCCCACTGGACTCAGCAAATCCTGGGAAAGGAACGCTTATCGTAACATAAATAACTCCTGTTCCTCAGTTGGCAGCAGACCTTGCGAGTACTGAATCATATTGAGACATTTCCCCTCCCCCAATTCTCATTCTTTTTTCTCTCTCTTGAAATCGTATCAGTGAAGCCAGAACATTTTTCAAGAGTTTCTACTTGGAAAAGATCAACGTAGATCATTTGGAAATGTGAAAAGAAAGAAAATGACAGACCCTAGAACCTAATATAGCGACCTCTATCAGTCATATTACTGGAGACTTTATGAATCTTTATCCCCTCAACTTGTGAACGAGCGTATCAAAAAGGAAAAAAGTGATTAAAGAAATATATATTTCACTTTAGTTAATTTATTATTCAGGGGATAATGTTCCAAGGTCCCCTGACAGTTGCAACAAATGCCGCCTCGGTGTCAGTTTTCAGATATAGAAAATGAGAAGTTGTCTGGCTTACACAGGCTTACAAAAGGGCGTTAGAGGTGAAGTGATGGAAATGTGTGGGAATATGCAAGTTAATATGGGGAGAGGCGATGTGACAGAGTCATGTGTGCAGGGTAGTGTGGTGGCAGGTGTTGCGGTGTGGTGTGATTGTGGTCATACGTGCTGGGTAACGTGGTGGTAGATGCTGTGGTGTGGTTGTGGTCACATGCGCAGGGTAGTGTGGTAGCAGATGTTGTGATCATATGTGTTAGGTAGTGTGGTGGGTTTATATGTGGCGGTCTCAACAACGTATAGCATCATCTAAAGACACACACATCTCATCATACAAATACGTTAGAAAGAAAAAAGGTGTTTCTGGCTCAAGCCAAAAGAGGAGCACAATTCTCTCTCAATCACCTATTATCTTAACCTTCTCTGGACCTTCTCTATTAGTTCTTTGTTGCTCCTGCAAGTGCACTGACCAGACAAGTGGGGCATATTCTACTCTTCGCCTAACATACGATGAGGAATGTTCGCTGAATACTTCTCTGTACATGCCAGGGATTTTGATATATACAAACAGGCGGTATGTCTCCTCTACACTTCTCCGAAGGTGGGAATCTGCCCCATACTCACTATTTTGCATTCACTCGGGGTTGTATTTCATAGGCTAATAGTCAGAATGACTTTGCAGTTTGTCTAGGTCCCCCTCCCCTCTCCCCTTTACACGTTGATGCAAACTCCCCCACACTCTCTCTTTCTGTCCGAAAACATACTCAGGTAGAAGTCCCTCTCTGGCGAGTCTTGCATTATACTAAGACCAAGATAAGGCCAAGAGCACCATTGTTCCAAGGACCAACCATTACGACTCTGACCTGTGTGTTCTCTGTCCCTTCCGGTAAAGTAATTTTCTACCCACCGAGGAAGTGTCCCCATCCGTTCTGCACGAAGATTCAGCACCTTCTTTACCAACAGCCTCTTCAGTCCAGTTACAAGCAATCCATCCAGCCATCTCCCTTGTCGAAAGCGGATCTCGCTCCCTGACGACAGGCAATTTGCTTTCCGATTATCTTTTGCCAGTATTTCAGTGTGTGTGTGTGTGTGTGTGTGTGTATTCATTCTCGCTCTTCAAACACTCATCTTTAATCCGCAGTCATCCTTCACCGGCTGGTGATATATAGACACTTTACCGAGTCTGTACCTGAACATCTACGATGGGCATCATCTCAACATTTCGTTCATTGGCAGACTTCAGTTCGGATGCCTCCTTGAATAGCTCTTTGGCTTTATGGCTGGCCGCACAAGTGATCCTCGTCTCTCTCCACAGATACCTCGGCCCACAAAGCAACAAAGGGCTGCCGGTCGAAGCTCGGCCCCTTGAGCACTCTGTCCTCCAAACAAGACGTGCAGAAAGTACCTAAAGGAAGAGGAGGGATTCCATCCCGAAACCCCGGAGCTACATAAAAGTCTTCCACCATCAGGACTCCTAAAAGAATGTTTCAATTATGGGAGGGAAGTTTCCAGAATGGCTGGAATAGTTCTGGGTCCTGGTATGTGAGGTAGGCGATGTTTCTTTTGTTTCAAGGAGAGACGCACGAGTGAAAAGGCTCCCTGCCTCTCCAGATTCCAAGAGTCCTCACCCGTTCATGATGTGAAGAATGTCACTAGACTCACTTGCGGACTCCACTGCGTATATTAAGTCATGCGGTGGGAAGCAGCGATACTACAGATGAGCTTAGTGACGATGAAGTCGCGTTGGGTGACGTGATTCTACTACCTGCTGGAGATGGTGGCTCGGTTTGTGCATTCCCATTCCCAAAGGTTCAGGTACAGTGCTGGGCAACTGCTGGAGCGAGATCCTGATGGACTTCAGCCCTGTGGCAGCGTCAGCAGCCGTTGTTAGACAATACTGACTTTCTTCAATCCCAAGGATTGTACAATACCCTTGCTAAATCCTTTACTGAGAAAAAAAAACGCACGATGATTTAAGATTATTCTTAATATACATATCTCTCTGTGCCCAACAAGATTAATGCTAAGTCTGTAACGGTGCACAACATATACAGAGGCTGTTTTATGCGAATAGCATTTCAGAGCACACGAGAATGTTTTAAGAGTCAAATGCTAAACTGCAATCTACTGCAAAACTAAGAGACAGCACTTCATGCGTATACTTCGCGTTACAACACAGACGCATTCACTTTAAGTATAGAAATATCGCTCTGGGATCAAGCTGTGAGATTAATGTCCACTTAGATGAAGAATATAACAAACGTTTATGGTGATAAAGACTATGAAAGATGACATAACGTGTCTGTGCTGCCCCCTCAACACACAGGGGGACCACCTGCAGTGTCCCCTACTCTTCAGGCAGCTCACAACTCTTCAAAAGGGATCGAAGTAATCCACAACTCTACGTTAAAGACGCGCAGTCGCATCAGAGCCCCCGATGGCCAGGTGCTGCCACACTTCCGCCAACGCGTGGGGCCGACCGACCGGCCGGCCGCGCGCACTGCCCTACATAAACATATCGTAGGGCAGCAGCAGCGGCGGCGGCGGCAGCCACCCATCACCAGACCCTAACTCCGAGGATCCGGCAGACATTAAAGTGGCCACAGTCTTAACTCCAACCCCCCCGAGGTGGCAACTGTGCTGCCTTTGAATCGGTAAAGGCAAAAAACTATGTTGAGGGGCCGTCTCCTCCGCGCTCATCCACAGCTCGTAAATCGCGAAGCGCAAACTGCTGAGTGATTCACTGGTGACGTACCCTGCTTGGTTTTACGGGGGCGTCTGGGAGTGCAGATCGGGGACACCCGGGAAGGCAAGGCGTCTGCCGTGGCTTCTGCTCGTGCTTGCCGACGGCGCCCGTCACGCCAGCATAAAGCTTAACGAAGGTTTTTACAGACACAGGCACCTGGCGGTAAAGCCTCCCACACGGTGTGGAACTCCTTCATACACACACACACACACACACACACATACACACACCAGATGTATCTGTATGTGCATTTTGACATATCCACACAATTTACCGTCCACGTCAAACTACAGTAATTGTCTTCAACGATGCCCCGTGATCCTTGCGCGGATGAAATGATCAAGATGAAAAAACTATGGCAGGAACAACGGTAACTTGATGATGCATCACCACAGTTCCCAACCACGACGTCAGTGGCTTACACTAGTGGTCTGGTGCGCTTCATCTTAAAACTAAGGAAACAGATTGAAAGATAAATGGATAGATAGATAGACGAATAGAGATAGATAGATAGAAAGATAGGTAGATAGATAAATAGATAGATAGATAGATAGATTGATAGATAGATAGACAGATTGACAAAAAACAGACAGACGGACACACACACACACATACACACACAGATTCAACTGGAAAAAAGTATGTAGAATATGTTGAAAATGTTCGTAGTTCAACACATACTCGTGAATTTGTCAAGCGGCTCGAAGCTCCTCTAGGCTTTGCAATGCCGGGATGGACACGGGGGCCAGACCACAAGGGAGACTGACCGATCGTTATCTCGTAATCTGACGTGGTTCTGATAAAGTCCAGCAGAATCATTTGGCCCATTCTTCGACATTTGTAGTGAAGATCCTTAACTAACATCACCATTAAACTTTCCAGGAATTAGAGAGAGAGAGACTAAGAGAGAGAGAGAGAGAGAGATTAGGAATACAGAAGCAAGAAAACAAAGCGAAAAAAAATGTCACTTGTTCGAAATAGATTAAATTCGCAGGCGGAACCTGGCACACAACAATGCAGACTACGCAGCGTACTCTGCCCCAGTAAATTCTGTAGTGTTTACTGCCTCAACATCCAGCCCTTACTGCAGTACTGCACCCTCCATGGCTGTCCCCCTGCCTCCCTTGTGCCCCCTGCCACCCTGGTGCCCCCTGCTTCTCGCCTCCTATTGTCCCCCTGCCTCCTTGGTGCCCCCTGCCTCTCGCAACTATCAGCACTGGACGCAGGCTCACACCAATATCCGTTTTCCTTGCTAAAAATCTTGTCTCAATTATCCATACCTTCCCTAACGATCCTTTTATTGCGCTCTTCTCACTAACACACTCGTCCCGTACTCAGCACGTACACGCGACCCTCATCCCAACAAAATAT
Organism: Panulirus argus; assembly: GCA_038088735.1. Taxonomy (NCBI): domain Eukaryota; kingdom Metazoa; phylum Arthropoda; class Malacostraca; order Decapoda; family Palinuridae; genus Panulirus; species Panulirus argus. The sequence goes on from JAYMFT010374284.1 coordinate 11,408, forward strand.
CTATTTCCGCGCGAACATTACGCACCTCCTTCCCCGACGACAGCTTCATTTACTCTGGTACCTCTGCCAGTAGCAGAGACCCCAGTAAACTCGTGTGGTCCCATTCTGCTGATGGTACGTACTGTTCCAGTACATGAGGGTGACTCGTCTTTGCCAGTGTTACACTTCTAGCACAGTCGTGTAGCGCGTCTCTGCCAACGGTACAGTTCTTGTACACTCGGGTGGCCCGTCTGCAGCAGCCGTGTGTGTGCAGTTCCACTCCACACTCGCAGGTTACTTCGTCTCTTCCTCCTCGGCTGGATTAACCAAGTACTGTCAGGTCCCACTCTCCTCAACCACCGGTAACTTCTCTCACTGTCAACTCTCAAATCTTGCACTGGTAGAGTTACCAAAATTCCACAATTCTACACCGTTCTTTCCGTATACAGACTCTTTATCTTTATCTTTATCAAACCCAAGCAATGCTAACCGCTGACCAGAAGGATACAGCTTAACAGGTAACCTCAGCCAACATGAATACGGAAAGCTTTGGAACACATACCTTACGCATATAATGAAGCCATCAAGAAACATTCAGACGACAAGAAGACGCCACGACGCGTCTCGACACAATAATTATCATGTGTCAAAGTTGAAGGATCTTCTGGCAAACTAGAATACGCAAAAGAGCATCTTAGACACATACCAAAAGAGTCTGCTGTGCTTATCAGGGATATCTTACATACAAATTAGCATAGAAACGAACGCCAAGAATCCACTAAAAAGATCTCACATAAACCCGAGAGCGCCGAGGAGACTACCTTGCACTTCCAGACCCGTCCAGAATTCCCAGACAGACTAACGCAGGTCAAGAAGACTCTAATAGAGTAACAGACGTGATGAAAAGATTCATGACACACACTAATGATTATCTAAGAAATTCCAGGGACTCCCTATAACATGCACTATTGTACTGGGAAGCCTCTAACAACAACAGTGGAGACTTCATGCAAACAGCAGCGACCCTACTAACAAACTAACAATTCTCGAGGGAGGACTTCAGCATACTTACCACCCCATAAAGAGACGTAAGAAAGGGGGCAGGTATCTAAGAGATATGGTTTTGAACCTCTAAACAGCCTTTGGCCACCAAGAAACCTTCTATTTACCACTGAGAGTATCTGATAAACTCAAAACATAACCTCTATCATACCCAGGAGGGAAATTCAAACGTCGAAACAGCACAGATAGCAGAGACCAACAAGAGATAAAGAAGAAGCTTCATAATGCAACAACTCATTACAAAGCCCCCAGGTCTGACAAACGACACAGAATCACCCGTAACAACTACCACGTACACGGGAGCCTCGGTACATCAATACAGACGGTATGGAACCTCCAGCAAACGTCCATCACCATGAGGAAGAACGTCTAACAAACCATCGCGACAGAAAGAAGACTCTGACTTGGAGCACAAACATAGCTGGAAGATTCTAAAAAAAACTGCCAATACAGACGGGAGACTCCGATACACAGGGAGACCAGGTAGGTAAAGAAATCCAAGATGGAAGTCCCTGCTTTACTCACGAGGCCGGATGGGGTTTCCAGCAGATTCAGCGGCGAACCACCGACAAGCAACGAAAGCAGGAAGAGGCAAAGTTCTGGGACGGCGGGAGGAGGAGGGGGAAAGGAGAGAGGGAGGGAGTTGCCATACTCTTGGAGTCAGTGTCAACAAGGGCGGCCAGCTGTTTTCTAATAATAAAGTGTAGCCTGGTGCCTGGTGCTGTGGTCTGGCTTATGTTTCATAACACCCGCCTGCCATACTCGGCCCCTCTGCCTTACTTCCTCTCTTACTTCCTGCACTTCCCTCCTACCCAACTCGGCCCCCTGTCTTCCTCTCTTGCATCCTGTACTTCCCTCCTGTCTCACTCGGCCCTTCCGTCTTCCTGTCTTACCTCCTGTATTTCCCTCCTGCCTTACCCGGCCTTCTTTAAGGAAAAGAAGAAAATGATAAACTCACGAGATCCCATGTGGTGTGAATATTTTGGCTCTGACGAGGATGGATCTGGGGGCGCCCACTTGAAGCGAGCCTGGTCATCATCATCGCCCGTACGCACCCCTTCCCCTGTCTGCAGCAGCAACTTCTCCTCCTCAAAATCTCTTCCCGTCTCTCCTCCTCCTCCTCCTCCTCCTCCTCCCCCTGAACCACACCCCCTCCAAAGCCTGTCACTCACTCTCTCTGTCTATCCCATCCTACACCGTCCCAGTACCCCACCTCTCCCATCCCTCTCCCTCCCATCAATCCCTCCCCTCCCTCCTCCCTCCAAGACTCTCTTCCCCTCCCACTCCTCCCTCCTCCCAAATAAATCCATTAAAGAAAAATATCTCCCCTTCCCTCTCCCCCGACCCATGAATGATACCAGCACCGCAGCGCTAGCCTCGGGGTATAAATCACGGGGGGAAAAAACATTCTATATAAAATCCTGAAGTCTGCACTTCGTGATACTTGGCACATATTTTTTTCGTATATAAACTTATAATTCTCTTAATAGAATATAAGTCTATGGTTCTCTATACAAAAGTGGTGCTATAATATTCGTGGTTTGGATCTTGTCTTGACAAAGAAACTCTTGTCTGTCCGTAAGTCTGCTGCTTTCTGCGTTTCTCTCTCTTTTATCGGTCTGTTGCACACCCCATGTCCGTTTCTCTATTCTCTCTTGCCAAACTTTCTGTCTTTTCTTCCCTCTCGCTTATATCAGTATTTTCCTTGGCCAGTGTTCACATCCTCGGGGCTTGCGGTTCACCGCCACCACCACTATAGGAAACCCACCAAAGCCTACTGTCAATATTTCTCCTAAGGTGGTTGTCCTATTCTCTTCATCCGCCATATATTTTTCACCATAGTAACACACGGTATATCACATGTTGTAAAGCCTTTTTTTTTCACTCTATGGCTAAGGGAGGGACTCTTCTGGGTGGGGACTGTGGTAGGGAAGGCCTACCAGGACAAGGACTGTGGTTCGGAAGGGTTATATAGGTGGGGATTTGTGGTGGGGAAAGGTGACCTACGGCGAGGACTGTGGTTGGGAAAGGTCGTGAGGATAGGGAACTGTGGTAGGGAAGGGTTACCATTTACCATGGTGGGGACTGTGGCAGGGAAGGATCATCAGAAGGGGGACTGTGGTAAGGTAGACTTACCAGGGTGGGGAGCACAGAAGGGGAACGTTACCAGGGTGGATCTATGGAGGAAGGTCCAGTGTATATCAGGAAGGGAAAAGGCTTGTCAGGGTGTAAAGCGAGAGGGGAATAGACCGTCCAGGTAGGGCTGAACTGAGTGAATGAGGCAGCATTTTGGGGGTCTGTGGACTGCGATGGAGTGGGTCGCCCTCAGGCGCACCCAACCCATGTGGTAAGCAGATACTATACTTAACTGATATCATACTTCAACTTACAACAGCAATCTGTTACTTCAGTATTTAGAACGACCGTCTTCTATGACTCCTCGCCTTGAAGGATTTTATGTCGAGTTCTTCACCAGCGCCAGTATCACCCTCATGGACTGCTTTCGAAATAGGACAACGGAATCGACACAGGACAACGGAACTGAAACAGGACAACGGAATCGACACGGGGCAACGCGCGCGCTCCCGGGAATAATCGTGTCAGCAGTCGTCGAGAACGGATTAGTGGGGTGCGTGAGGCGGGTTGTGCGGCTGAGCCACTCGGGTAATGAAATAACGCGGGGCAAAATTTGAATTTATCTCCACCCTGGGAACATATATCTCCTCCCAGGGACGGACCCCCGCTGGCCAGTGAGTAATGTGGATGTCAACGTTATTCTGTCCTCTGTGGCCAGACTATGAGCACAACGAAGTATTGTTGTTATCAACTATCACAGACCGGGTTTTCAGATCACACAGGCCCCCTACCAGGCAGCGACCTGGCAAATACAATATCAACCAACGAAGGGAAGCTTATGGCAAACTCTTACCCTTAGAGGTTAATCAGCGGCTGAACATCCTACACCTGTTGGCGTATGGCGTTCGGAACTGAATACACTGTCTACCGGCCAAACAGGAGACCTCAGTAGCCAGACGACGAAGCCAGGAGTCGTCAGGAGTCCCTCATCTTCGGCGAGACACCGACTTGCTCGAGCGGACACCTTCCACCTACATAAACCAATCCCAAATATGACTTTCAGACGTTCCAAGGGCTTGACGTAGATCGGACGATGGGGCTAATTTCAAGAGTCTCTACCGCGACATTAGCGTTAAACTCTACAGCCTCTCGGCCGTTGTAAGAAGGGGGAAAAAATCTAATGTTCCGAGATTTACGGAGGTTAGTGTTTTGTTGGAGAGAAAGAAAAGAGCCAAGATTTTGACTGTGGTAGGGAAGGATTATCAGGATGGGTACTGTGGTAGGGAAGGGGGATTGTGGTGAGGGAGACTGTGGCTCGGGAAGGTTACCTGGGTGGGAGTGGGTGGCGTAAGGAATGTTACGGTGGAAAACTGCATCCCAGCAGACTAGGGTGTGGGAGGAGGGCTTATGGGTCGTCAGGACAGGTGCAGGAGGTGCAGGGTGGTGGGTTGCGAAGGCAGGGGAGGTCAGAGCAGGAGGTACAGGGGTCAGAGCAGGGTGTATAGGAAGGATATGAAAGAATTAATTAAGATGGAAGGGAACGCGGAACCCTGAACAACAAGTAATAGTACTGATGAAACGGGGAGAAGAGGATTTATATTTATTGAATAACTAAGACTTGGCGAGGGAGAGAGGGAGGGAGGCGTTTACTGGATATGTTCCACAGGTATGGGGAGGCAGGTAGTACAAGGGGGCAGGATAAGGGGAGGGGAAATGGTTGAGGTGGCGGGACATGGGGAGGAGAAGTGGTTAAGACACATGTGGTGACGGGTGAGGCAAGACCAGGGACACAGCTCGACCGCCTGCCTCCTTCTGGTCTTCAGGTCTGCCGTCCTGCCTCCCTTCCTGACTGCTCCCCAGCCTATCTGTTTCCTGTCCTGCCCCTTTCCTTCCCTGCCAAAATGTCTGCTTACCCACCAGTCTCTCAGCTTATCTGTTACATTGTCAGCTTACCTACCAGCCTGTCAGCTTACCTACCAGACCAACAGCTTACCTACCAGCCTATCACCTTGCACACGTGCCTGGTCGTAAGCGCCCATCCCTCGTCACCGCATAACAAAGGGGGTAGAATGAACATCCTAGGCGAAGGGTAACCACACCCACTCAGAGGGTCTCTCCCGGCTCATGGCCTACGATAGCCAGCAACAGTCCTCCCCCTCCCCCCAGTCGCCCCATTTCCCCCCTCCCCTCCTCCTGCTCCCTTTTACCCCTTCCTAATGGCTACCCAGCCAATAGACTGTCAGGGAAGTTTTCCCATCGCGTACCACAAACCTCGATAATAGCGTTTTACTCTCATTTGCAGGGAAATAAAGATAAGTCTACAGGGGGAAGAGGAAAGGAGGGGAGGAACACAGGAGATAAAGATACGGAGCCAGAGGGTTGGATTACCATCCATATCATAAGACGTAGTGAGAAGAAAAAAGGAAAAGAGAGAGTTGAGACACTACTCTTAAGAGAATTAGAACCCAAGCTCTGAAGTGAGAGGCTAAATAAATATCGGTTCCCTAGAGGCAGTGTGGTCAGTACTAGACCAGACCCCGACCCGTGAGGAGAGACGGGAAACACGTCCCCACGTGTGAAAGGGGAGGTTAGGCTGAGGCCTTGAGAGGGAATGTCTGACTAGACAGTAAGGTTTGAGAACTGAGATTGGATCCTGGAGGTGAGGGGATTTTTGAGAGGTCAGATGGGAATTGAGGGACAGAGCCTAATGGTAGGGTGATTTAAAGTGGGGTCAAGAGAGAGGGAATGATAAACTGACCTCTAAGGTTAAACAAAGTTTAACTGGGCCGTACGGTATAAGAAAAAAAAAAAGGAAAAATCATAAAACTGGGCTCTAAAATTACAGAAAGTTAAACTGAACTCGAATGTTAAGGAAAGTTAAACTGGACTCTACGGTTATGAAAAGTTAAACTGAGCTCTAATGTTAAGGAAAGTTAAACTGGACTCGTAGGTTATGGAAATTTAAACTGGCTTTAAGATAAAGGAAAGTCAAACTGTGCTTTAAGTTTAAGGAAAGCTTAACTTGGTTCTAAAGTTAAGAAAACTCAGAATGGCTTCTGGAATAAGAGAAAGAGTTAAACTGGCCTCTGTATAAAACTAAACTGAGTTCTAAAGTTAAGAAAACTTAAATCAGACTATAAACTAAGAACTGAACTAGCTTCTGTGATCAGATACAAATACACGATAGTGTAAGCTAAAGAGAAAATCAAACTAGACTGTAATCACTACAGTAGGGGAAAGTTTGAGAGCGACTCGGTGTCTGTGTGTCTGTGTATACTGTCTGGACTGCTGCACTGTGTTTACGTTAATGTGGTCCCAATGCATCAAGATAAACACATAGTCGGGGAAAGCAACCTGGAGAGCAGCCATGAATTATCCCACGGCTTAACATATATACATATCATCATACCTCTGATATATATATATATATACATGCCTATCATCATGCCTCTAACATATTCATATCATCTTACTTGAAACACGAACATTTCATCATACCTCTGAGATATTCATACCTTTATAGTACATACATTTCATCATAGCACCAGCATACACATATCTTCATATTTATGATAAGTACTTATCATTATCATACCTTTAACAGCAACACCGCTATTCTACTTTGCTTTGTACCATATACGTGAAATCAACTGAGCGCTGTCTTCCTATAATGGAAACTGTATAGAATGAAATAAAAGCTAATTTCTCTTTTGAATTTCATTCTTTGAGTCAAGGCAAATATTCTCACCCATGAAGAGCAGCCTGGATTCTAGACTATTATATTCCTTATGCCAATAACGCCCCATGCTATCAAATGTCTCATCCTATGTCTATATCTGCCCTAACAAAGACCCTCTACATCTCAAAGACTATTCGCCTTTATTGAGTCAAATCTCCTATGACTTACCCAGATGGAGAGTTTCATCTGCGTATATCCATTCCCTTATCCCATACGCTCTACTACGTTCATCATAGGGAATCTTCTTTCTCCCAGGGTCCGTCCACCTGTTAAGAGGTTCTCTCTACCTCACAAAGCCTATCTACCTCACAGGACCATTCTATCTCACGAGGCTGGTCTACCTCACAAGGCGTTCCTACCTCACAAGACGTCTCGTTTTTACCGCACAAATCCTTCCTACCTCACAAGGCTTGTCAACCTCACAAGACCTTTCCATCTGCCACATATGGTTGACCGACCTCAAGAAATCCGATTACCACACAGTGTCCTGTTCCGTCAACACAGTCTACCTAAAAGGTTTAAGTACATAGAGAGTCTACAGAAGGTGTGTAGCTTCGCAGGGTCATATACTTGTTCAAAGTCTCACCCCATGAGGTCTATGTCTCTCTCAAGATCATCTGCTTCAAAAGTCGTATCTACCTTCAAGGAAGATCTACCTTCGTCTATCTACCTCAGGGACCTATCGAACTCTAGGTCTGTATGATTCACAGATCTATCTGTCTCGGCCGCATAATCAGCATAATACGAGTACCTCAATGAGTCTGGTCTTCTTCACAGTGTATATGTCGCTATGTCTATTGGTCAAAGAATACCTATAGAGGACCATCCACCTTACTAGGTCTACCTTCCTCACAGGCAACAGAGCATGACCTGCCTAAATAGGACCATCTGCTTCATATTTCCATCTATATGAAGAGGACTGTTTTACTACACAAGATCACTTTACCGGGAAAGGACTCATCCAGCCTAATCTGCCATTCATAGCCTTTCCACTCCCAAGGAACGAAGACTTTCACATGATAAGTGTGAGAGAATGTTGTTTCGCTCATGCCAATGAGAGAAAGAAAAATATCTCTTTTACGTAATCTATAATTAATAAGAAGTTCCATGATAGTCTGGGTACGGGTTCCAGTCTAGTCTGTAAGCGTTTGGCAACTACGGCGTTGACGTCAGAGGAAGTTAATACGGCCATCTTATTTACGCATCGTTATCTCAGCCTTCCTTTTACGCATCGTTATCTAAGATCTTCTTTTGTACCGTACTGTCTCTCACAGCTTTTTGCGAGGAAACGTCAGGAACTAAGGGACAATGGCCTCATTTGCACACACTAGCTCTCTTGCCGTCATGTGTAATGTACCGCAACTGGAGCTCGACATCTACAGCCAAGCCACACAGACCACTTGACTGCTCGTTTTACTTCTTGATAATCGTAATTATCAATTAAAGTATAATGAAATACAGTATACTTTCATTCAAGTATTTGACCACCATTTGCTGGGAAAAATATTCAAACCCTAACCGGCATGTAAATATATAAACTATTTATATGAAATTACACAAATATTTATAGAATATAGTTATATTTTTTTTTCGAATACAATCAACACAAGACTATTTTCCCAATACGGACGATGCCCTACGAGCACTGGTCTCCACCATACAGCATGAGGAACCACCTGAAGCAGGACTCTGCGTTCCTCGCAGTCCTCGTGGAGGGCTTCTGACATACGCATCTGGTGGAACCTCAGTGCGACCTCTCATGGGGTGCTCTCTGGTAGGTGGTAAAGAGCATTTTTTCCGACAATTCGCTGGAATTACTAAGCTCTACTTGACACTGTATAAACGACCGTCTCCTTCTCTGAGCATTATTCTTTATTCTTTACCTTAACGCCGGGCATTTATACGTGCAATAATACTTTCTCTAATACGGTTAGAGAGAGAGAGAGAGAAACGAAAGGAATGAGAGTGGAAGCAAGAGTGCACACACACACACACACACACACACACACACACACACACACAGTAGAAAGAGAGGCGAGAGGGAGTCTACGTATCCCCACAACAGGAGACATCAACAGACAGTATATATATCCCGTTGCTCCAACTGTGTGAGAGACGAGGGGGCCTCATGCTAGCTAAGGTTTACTGTACACCAATTGTCCTCACTGCTACCAGGATGTAAACTTTGGGTTTACAAACACACTACTCTCCCTACACTCTGCTGCGCCACACCTAACCAACACAGAAAAACAAATAAATGGCCATACCTAATAAATATTAAACATGCAAACTCGAAACATTTGTTTAGAAATGTATGTGAAAATTCCTGCGCGGGTAAAATTCAATAAGCAGTGTTTACATTACATGTTTACGTAGGGCGTCGGAGGACGGCGGGGTTTCGCGAGCGAGAGGAAATAATCTCGACAAACTGTGTCGGAGATTACTTCCAAACGAACACACCAGACCGATTTCCCGCCATATATCTCCAGGGCTCTTGGGGGGGGATTGTCCAAGAAGTGGTAGTTAATGAACAGTTCACAACCCCTGAGCCCAGGGAATCCAACCGGGAATGGCAGGGATTGGTAGCAGCCATTCCCACTAGAGCCGACGGGATCCAACACACGAATGGCTGGAAAGAGGCGAAGCCATTCCCAATTGAGGCGACGGGAGGCACTCCAGGCATGGCAGGAATTGGTAGCGACCAATCCCACTCGAACCGAAGGAATCCACAACAGGTATGAGTAGGAATGGTTAGGACCATTCCCATTTTCTCCTCACAATAAACTCCTGCAAATACATATCATTCATAAACAAAGCAACGAAAGAAACAATGCAACCACTTCTCAAGCACCCATGGTGTCCCCTCCCATGCAGCATGCATGAATGCATTCATATGCGGGTAAATACATACACCCAGATATACATAATGGCATACACAACTACACACACTCACATCTAGGTGTACGAAAATAAATGCACTCACTCACT
>JAYMFT010374294.1:0-21250 GCA_038088735.1 Panulirus argus
ATATATATATATATATATATATATATATATATATATATATATATATATATATATATATATATATTTATATTTATATTTATTATACTTGATCGCTGTTTTCTGCGTCAGCAAGGTAGTGCCAGGAAACAGATGAAGAAAGACCCATCCCCTCACATACACACATTTGCTGCCAAAATCCACTCCCAGATATCTAAAACACTTCACTTCCTCCAGTTTTTTCCCATATATATATATATATATATATATATATATATATATAATATATGGATATATATATGTGTTTATGTATGTATATTTACTTCAAATTGCAGTTCGTGGAGCAGGTGCTGTGATTCATAGTCATTCTAAAGCTGCTGTGTTAGCAACTTTGGTTTTTGCTGGGTCTGAATTCAAGGTTACTCACCTAGAAATGATCAAGGTTAGATATGTTTACTACATTTGATAGAATTAGAACTATATTTTTCATGAAATTTTAGAGAATTTTGATGTTCTTACCCACTTTCTTCCTTCAACTCCCTTATCTGTCCCACTCTTTCCCTTTCCCTTTGTTTTGCCTTTCTCTGGTATCTTCCTCATTCCCTTTATTTTCTCTTTTCTCACCATTCTCTTTTTCTTCTCTTTCCTCCCTTGCAATTCTTTTTCTTTTCTTGCAGTGCCATTGCCCATCCTTCTCCTTTTTTTGTCTCTTTTCTGTACTTTCCTTTCCTCTTTCCCTTCCTAAAGATGATGTGAAATAATTCATTTATGAAAAATGAAGTGGTGAACTGAAGGATAAGCTAGTACAAACAGTAATAATCTAGAGTTCATATATGCTTGTTAGATGATTAGTAAATTGCAAGCTTAGGTAAAGTTGGGAAACGGAAAGGAAATGGGATGCAGGATGTTAGGATATTTGATAGTTTTATAAATACTTTTGTACCTGTATGTGGTGCATCTTTTTTGTGATAGCAAACTTTATCAACAGAGGGTGAAAAACCATATATGTCCTTAGGAAAGTTTCCACACAGAAACTATGGGAAGCAGGAGCAGTGTTACAAAAATTATTTTGTTTCATTTGTTTCCAGTATTTGTTTCTCAGGTTGATTGAACTATAACATTTATGCATGCTTGTTTGGAAGCACATTTCTTGATTTGAGAAGTTGTAAATGAATGCCATTTTATTCTTGTAGAAGCTTGTTAAAAACATAGAAAGTAGTAGGAAGTTTAATTTACACTGATTAAATCTTATTGAGACCCTTCTTTTTGGATGTCTGGATATTTTTCAGAAGACAGATCCTCAGAATTAACATGTTCATCTTACACTTTTAATGGACAGAGGACTTTCATAAAGAACTGAAAATACATATATTTATTTATCAAGACTTGTGCAACCTGTGTTGTTCACAGCAAATGGCAAATAAACTAGCATTAGTTCAGATGGATGCTGCATGTGGGTGTTGAGCTAGGAAGTGGACAGACTGATGGAAAAGGAAATTAGAGGTTCTGATAATGTAAATTGGGTGATTTACTGAATAAAGGTAGGATATTGAGGGTGGTATGCACATCTGGAGAGAATTACAAAAATGGTGAGAAATATGGGAGTGAATTGTCAGAAAGGCTAAACGCATTATAGAAAGATATTTAGAGACTGTGTGTATGTGAGATATAACAGTATTGGAAGTACTGGAAATATGCTAAAATCATAATGCATACAGGATGTTTTGCCTAGCCTACTTGGCTGTATTTCTGGGAGAGTCATGGAGGATGTAGACAGGAATCTTGGATAAGATATTAGGTTGAAGGAGTAACTGCCCTGTTATGCCCTTAGAAAAGACTTAAGAAATAAAGAAAGATATGGAAATATTAAGCTTGGGTACATTATGATGTAAGTAGAATTTCAAGTTTAGATAGAACTGGCTGTAGGAACATCATGAATAAGGTGAGGCTAAGAAGGAATATCTATCTATGAGTAGTAAATGATAAGTGTTTTTAGGAGATTCTACTGTCATCTCTTTCCTTCTTTCCTCTAAGTTGTATACAGAGTGAATAGAGTGAAATGGAACGATGTGGTATACCGGGGTCGACATGCTGTCAGTGGGCTGAACCAGGGCATATGAAGCATCTGGGGTAAACCACGGAAAGGTCTGTGGGGCCTGGATGTGGAAAGGGAGCTGTGGTTTCAGTGCATTACACATGACAGCTAGAGACTGAGTGTGAGCGTGGGGGATGGGTCTTTCTTCATCTGTTTCCTGGCGCTACCTCGCTGATGCAGGAAACAGCGATCAAGTATAATAAAATAAGTAAAATAATAATATTACATGCATGTGTATGAATGCATATTTGTTAGAAAAGATGTGAAAAAGAACTTCTATAGTTTAAGAGTTGTGGATGGACAAAATAGGGAAAATTATGAAACGCTGAATGCAGACAGTATACAGAAGGTTTAAAGTTTATGGAGAAAGTTCAAGAGATAGGACCTAACAAGTGTAAAACTCTTTCCCCATACTCTCCAAATATATAATTGCAAGATATGTTATTACTCTCTCTCTTTTTGCCCCTTAACCCCCCAAGATACATGGCAGTAAGAGAACAGGATCTCTGATCTAAATTTTTTCATTTATTTTCAGGTATACTGTAACTTTCATGTTTTGTACTTTCCACTGTAAGAAATAATTGGAAGAATTATTCCGTTAAAGAGCAGAATATATACTGTGTTGTCAGATTATTGGCACTGAAAGATGAATGCTAACTTTAAACCTGTGTTTACTTAAGGTAGTGTCAGAGCGACTGCCAGAGCTGCTGGCCCAGTTTACGTATGATGAGCTAGGAGTAGAGGAGATGGATGAGGAACTGAAGCGATCCATAGAAGCTGCTAGACAGACTGAAGTTACCAGGTACTGTATGAGAGTGTGTGCAGAGTTTTTAGGATTATTGGGACCTTCTTCCTTTGATCAAGTGAACTAGGGTATTCTACTGAAAAAGTTGCAAAAGAATAAAATGTAAAATAGGGATAAGGAATTTCACACAAGCAGGAAATTCGTATTAACTACAAATAGAACTATTTCTGATGAACAAATTGTTTTGTTGGGGATACCACAGGGAACAGCACTAGCTTCATTGCCATCAGTTATAATGATTTCAGCCATAAACATTGAAGTAACAGAAATCATAGCCAGATGCTTAGTAGAAGACCCCAAAGTCAGTACAATAATAGGATCAGAAGATGAGAGGAAAATACAGGAAGACTTTTATATGATTTATAAGTGGACAGAAAATTAAAATGATTGTGTTAGAAGAAGTCTGAAAGAACTTATAAAAAGACTCAAAGATAATTTATAATACGGCAGAAGAAAACCTACTGTAATTGAATGAAGATAGATTTCAAGAAATAAGGTATGGAACACTTAGCAATATAATTGTGAATCCAAACAAGATTAGAAGCTGAGGTGAATAAACTAGAGAGAATTCAGAAACACTGTACAAAATGGAATTAAAGGGAAAGAACTCTTAAATTGCTAAGGAAGATGAAATGAACTGCTATAGTACAGGTATAAAAGAAAAGAAAGATATGTGATAATCTGTGTCTGGTAATAAATACTGGAACACAGAACAATAGGATTAAAGGCTTCACATACAGAAAGAAACATATAGTGAAAAAAGAAACATCTTAATCAATTACACAAGTACTCTGCATGAAATTTAGAAAGACTTGAAACGTGTTCTCACTGAAAGAAGAATTATACTTGGAGTGAACACCAGAAACTTCAAATGAAAGTTGGACAAGTGGCTAGAGAAAATACGGTTTCACTCAGAAACTGATGATTATAGCACTTGTGTGGTGGCATAAAACAATAGCATTTTTTGATAAAGCAATTTACTTGTTGAACATTACCTGCTGGTTCTGCCTCAGGCAAAATCTAGGTACTTGTAGGTAGTTATTGCCTCCAGTTTTAGGTTTTGAAATTAACAAATCATTGTTTATCACCATATAATGAACTTTTACAGCTGGTAAACTTGTAGGTTATCCTTAATTGGTAATTTTTTCTTTTGTGGGCAGGTCTTCTCGGCCACCAAGGTCTGTGGTATACCACATGAAAGTGTATGATTCTTCCATCAGCCTCAACCCTGTGCCTCTCCCACCTAGAACACGTGTCAAAGAAATGGCTGTTTCCAACACACACATTGTCTTACTCACCTCAGGTACCATACTTTGGATACTTCTCCAGTTCTCAAACCTTCAGAACTCCATGTTTTCAGATTTCTGGTTTGTTGATACTCTTTAAGAGGAAGTGCATGATTCATGTAAGTATAACGAAAAATTGCTTCAGATATTAAGTATTTAGAATGCAATTTTTTCCTCGACCTGGCTTTGATCTGAAGTGTTTACCCTGAAGTTAGACTGTTCTATAAACTTGCTGAGAAATTGTTTATGCAACATACATAATGGATATAGCCCATAGTCAACTGAACTTCACTATATCTTTTAAAGATGGTCACCCCTACATAGCAGCTGTGATGATGTAGACAGATAAGTTTTGAAAGAATTCTTAAATTTTCTGATCATATGCATCAGCAGCTCATGTATTACTATAACCATATATTGGAGCAATATTGGCTGGTGGTGCACTCTTTGTAGTTTTGATGTTTTTGATTTTTATGCGCAATTGTGTCTTCCTGTTAGTGGACGTTGCAAGATTTAGGCATTCATTGGTATTTTCAATTTTTTATGATTTTTTTTTCTTTTGTTATAATATGTTTGTAAGGATGCCTCAGTTTATTGTCTTTTTAAGGACTTAAGAAACCTCTTGCTGCATTAAGATATGATATTAAGCTTTCAGAATTTGCCCAAAGAAAAGAAATATCTCAGGAGGAAGAATAATTTCATCACCTCCCCCTTTGTAGTCCCTCTATAGTGAGTGATAGCAAATACTCTTCTGGTCACTGGATCTATGTACTTGTTTATTTTTTTAATTTGTAATTGATGAAGAAAAACTTGATGGGTGTTCATGTAGGCAAAACAGAATTCTCCTGATAAACAGTGAATGAAGTTTGCATGATTGTGGTAAAGGAGCTTTTCATATTTTTAGGTAGATTTCTCTCTGATTGAAAGACCCTGTGAGCAGTAAGAGATTGCAAGGATTACAGGTGGTTGAATCCTCTAACCTTCATCTTGTCATTGGGAATATGCAGGTATTCTCCTTGAGGCTATATTTTTTTATGAACCTTTTTCAGGAGCATCTGTACCTCTTGGATGCTTTTCAAGCTTCTTTCAAAATCTCATATCCCTGTGTCATAAGTGTGAGATATGAAAACAGATAGTTATAAAGTTTGATCGTTATAAAGTTTTTAGGCCTAGCTAGTGTACAGATAACACACTGGCAAAACTTTTCTTTGTTCCATTCTTGAACCTCATTCTACAGTTTACTTGAGGGGTCTTTAGAGATATACTCCTTTTGTGAGAGACTTTCTTCCCTCCCAGTGCAGTCTTTTCCTGGTACCATTGGGTGAACAAGGCACATGCAGCCAGCACTCAGCTGTTAATTGTTGTTTATGATAATTTGTGACATTGTTTATGATCATCTGTACCCGTTCGCAAGTCTGTAGGCATGCATTATGGCTTGAAGTACTTATCCACCTTTCCTCTACATTAGGTGGCCATATCATGCATCACATGTACAGCAGGTGCACTCTCTTCCTTCACCTTACACAAGTAGTAGATATTATTAGTGGCAATAAACAATCTTACTTTGGAATGGCTGTATCAGTAAAAGATTTACTGTTTGATGTACAATAACTAAAACAAGTATCTGTGCATACTTTGTGGGAACAACAGGAGACCATGGTTGATAAATATTGGTTCATGAGGGCTGTTTCGGGTCAGAGGTTGGTAGCCCTATTTTAATGTGGATGCCATATGTTGATTCATTGTGATATTTTCTGTCATATTTGTTAATAATGTTTGTAATGTTGTAAATAGCCTTATGAAGTCACTTACACTGGTATACTTTATCTTCACAATTAAACTACGAAAAATATGTGAAGTATATGTAAAGTAAGAAATGGATGCCACTAGCATGGATGTTAGATTGCATCCCTCACCCCTTCTTAGATGCCACATTACGGCATGATTACAAGTAAAACTGATCAACCTGGTCCTCCTCCGGGGTAGTGCTGCATGGTCGCCTGCCCTGTTGCCAATCAGGTGTTGCCCCAGTCTCGCATTATTGCCTAATCCATAGAATGGTGGTATTCTAGTGGACACTGAACCATCAGGCAATTTTAGATATGGTGTGACCCTCATTGTAAAGGGCGACAATGACTCCCTGCATTTCCTGTGAGATTTCCACAAAAAATGGCATGAAAAATATAAAATTGTCACATATTGGCTCTGATATGGTTCATACCAGAAATGGAGCATCTCATGAACCAGGTTCATGATTAATGAACTCGGTCTCGTGTTACGAACATGAGATGACATCAGAAGTGGTAACAAGTGTGCCTATACTGTGTGACAGTAATCACAGTTGTAACTGATATATTATTTCCATATGGCAACACACTCCTGTGATGGATACTGGATAGTTATGGGTTAGGACAGGCATACCAACCCTCCCAAGATTTCATTAGTCACACGTAGAATTTTGGAGCATATCGACCCCCACCTCCACAGATAGATGATTTAGCTACTGTATGAAAAACGTTGTAAGACCAAAAGCAGTATCACAAATTAATGATTACAATAAACACTTACATGCGAATAAGCAAACTTGTTTTATGGTGGTTATGTTGGTTTAAAATTTACTGTTTGATGTATATGATATTAATGAGCAATCATTTATGAACAGATACATGTAGAAAACAAAATGTAAAGCTAGAAACTGCATGTCAAATTGATAATTATCACAGATATTTATGAGTTAGTGGAAGTACACAACTCAACAAATGCCCTTATGGTGATGTTGGTATAAGAATTAGAGTATGATATATATGATATTACAGAGCAGTCATGTATAAACGAAGTTTTGTAAGAAAAAATAAAACCTAGAAATGGATTTTTTATGAATTTAAAGCTTTTGACATATACTGTGTCTAATGTACTGCATACCAGCATAATTATTTTAGTTGATGTACATGCTCTAAAACAGCTCTTAGTTCCTCATAGAGAGACATTGGTTCTCTTGCTGCTTTCTAAGAGAGACTGCAGACTTCAAGCAATTTTTCCTTTTCTTAGACGAGAGCTGTAGACTTCTTGTAATCATCTCCTTTATGTAAACCACTTTTCCATTTAATGTTATCTAATGAGTGATCTTCAAGATTTTAAGAAGAGAGGCTGGATGAGAAGAGAGCATCTTGACATCTGAATTTTAGATTTAAATGGACCAACTCTCAGGTGCACTTCTAGTCTCATACTGCCCTGTCTTGAGCAAGAAGATGATGACCATTTGCTTTACATCCAGTGGAGGTAAAGCTGTAAATTGGAAGCTCTTTAGAGGAAGGTGAACTACAGCTCCAAATAAGTCTGATCTATCTGTTTAAATCTCTGATCCATGTTCCCTTCTGGAACTCCTTCAAGGGAATGGCCATGGCAATATTTTCTCCATAACTAGTGAAATACAGTGCCACTTCTTAGCCTTTAGTATCTCACCCTTAACATGTCACTGGCAGAGGCAACTCTAGCAGAGTGTTTGTAGACTCCTACATAATATTCCCACTGGCTACTTCTACTTAATGCTCCCACCCAATTTTCCTACCAACTACTTCCTAATGTTTCTACCTAATTCTCCTATGTAAATGCTCCTACTTAATACTAATATCTTTTGCTCCTACCATTTTGCCAAAAGGCAGGGCTAGCACATAGTGCTCACCACAGGGAAATCTAGAGTTACGAAGAATGAGCTGTGTGAGTTGAGATTATATGCTTGTGGACAAAATGACAGGAGTCCATGTGTAGGTGAGGCATAAGGAAGAGACAGCTACCTGGGTTAGAGGAGTGCAACTTGACAACCACTGAAGTGTTGGCTCACTACTACGCAGCCATAATTAACCTTCCCAATACCCAGACGTAATACTGGTTACGTACCTCCCTGGTCGTTGGCTGCCTACTACCTATTGCTAAATAAGTCCTTACCTAAATAATTTCCTCTGAAGTGGTAGTTTGAAAAGTGGGCCATTTTAATGTTGATGAAAAGTCAGGTTTGGCTGTGGAAAACTTGGACAGCCCCAAACTCAGCTTCTGTAAGAATACATTGTACAATTGTTGAAAATAGATGCCATAGAATGTCATAGAACGTACTCTAAGGCCTGTCCTTATCAACATCTTTCCTGTCAGACCACCTCATTAGAGCTTCACAAGGTTCCTGGGTACAAAATTCTCAGAAAATCTGTCTTTTACTACTGAAGACTTAATTACCCAGAAGGTCACTTTCATGGTGTGCAGCACTACACAAACCTGTAAAGTTGAACTTGTCCAGCAAGTGTTCTAAGTGACAATTGGGCATCCTTATTTAAAAGCAATTGGCTATCACAGTTGTAAAGATTAGAACTTCATATGCAGGTAGGCAAAAAGAGCCCGTGTGAGAACATCAGTCTATACCCAGCCAAATGAACTCCTGACAAGGTCTAAAGGGGAATTGTTTAGGCTGAAGATGAAAGCTGCTTCCTGAAAGGTTATTAGGACTTGGCATCCCTGCTGAGCACATTTCTCTTCTGTACTAAAAACTAGTAGGAAATTGGGTAGGCAAGAGCTGTGTGCTTGGTGAAAGTTAGCTCAATAGGTGGACAAATCAGTCTTGCAGAAAAATATTTGTTTATCTCTGTGTATCTCTGATGCCTGTTCCCTTTGGGAACTCCATCATGGGGGTGGCCATGGCAAACGAGTCTCTATAATAGGTAAACTCCATTACCACTTCTTAGCCTTTAGTGCCTCACCATTAACAGGCCTTTCTAGTGCATTGTTTTCAGAAGCTCCTCCTAATGTTCCTACTGTCTGCTTCTATCTAATGTTCCAGCATAAAGTTCCAACCTACTACTTCTACCTACTTCTACTATATTATAGTCTCACATTATTATAATAACTTTAGTAAGTTTGTAATCAACCAGTTGACACACTAAACAAAGGTATACCTAATGCCAAGTAAATTAGATGATGTGTACTTGAAATTTTGGGATACAAATTTAATTTTGCAAGTGTCCATTTGATGATGATAAGTCAGATGCAAACTTTGGTAAATTATTCTCAAATAGATTCATATTCTTATGTAATAAGGTTTAGTACCTTACCAAAGTTAAAATATGTCTAATGTCTAATGTTCTTTATGTGACTAATCTTTGAGAAAAATAGTGTCATAATGATTTAATGTGTAAATCCTAAGAAACTAAAGTATTTACATAAATTATAGTCACTGCACACTAAGTTGGCTCAGAAGCCATACCCCTCTTCCATAGCTAAGGTAGCTGATTGGTTCATATACAGTGCTTGTATCGCAGTTCATTTATTCACACTAAGTGTGTTTACAGTTTATAATCAGACCTGTTATGTATAATAATGTAAAGAATTGGGGACGTAAGATTTAAATGATTTTAAGGCATTAGCACTTTATAATTGCTGCAAAACAAAGAAATAACAAATATGCTTCTTTTGAAAATGATGTTTTCCTTGACTTCAACTGTTTGTGATACATGTTTAACATTTTTAACATCCTCTCTAAAGTGCTAATGCCTTAGAATCATTTAATTTTTATGTTTCCAATTTTTAACATTGTTATGCAGAACATCTGATTATAAATTGTGAACATGCTTATCGTGAATTAATGGATAGCGACATGAGCATTATATATGAACCAATCAGCTACCTTAGCTATGGCTTCTGGGCCAACTTAGGGTATGGTGAATTTAATCTCAAGAATCAGAGTATCCAAAAGTTTTTGTCAAACATCCTTGACACCATCTCTGTGTACCATGTAGTGGCAGCCTCTGTGGTGATAGTTATTTAGTTTGGGGTGTTAACATAACAGATTGATTAGGTCTGGACATAGCAGTGATATCATAGCAGAAAATTTTGATGCTATAGAAAGCATGAAGAGCATGAATAATTGTAACTTATTTTTAGGCCAAGAACTTATTCATCTGTGGTTGAATCAGAATGTGCTAGTAAGCATCCTTTGAATTTAGACTTTTAGTCCTAATTCTACCCTCAAATGTTTTATGGGCACTTTCTTTCATGGTCTTTTTGAAAATTTTGCAGGAAATGTTTGTTTAGGGTGGAGGGGTCCAGTATAGTCATTTTCCAGTCCAGATCCTTTGAGACCAGAAGAACCTTATAGAAGACATTCTTTGGAGAGCACCAGTGGATCCTCTGGTCATTTCGACAGACACATCAGTCATCAAGGGGTCACATAGACACAAGCCTTTGGATGAAGGAGCAAACATCTTAGCATATCAACAAAATTGAAGTGATAGAGCCTTGGCTTTTCATTTCTTGGAATTTTATAGAGGGTTGTTGGGTATTTTTTGATAATGAACCATAATGTGGCAGTTTATTTTCTGATGAAAAACTATGTTCATGTTGATCTTTTCCCCACTTGAAGGTGATAGAGGAGACTCTTTTCCTTGTAGTGTTCAAAGCTTTCTATATTTAAATCTTTTATCCAGGAATAGATTCCTCCAATTGGATTCTTTCCTTTGTGAAGGCTTCTGAAGTAGATCTGCTCATCACCAAGGCCAGCCAGTACATTACTACCAACTTGTGTTTCTCTGTTCATGAGGTGTGGGCTTGAGGAGTCTAAATTCCACAATCCTCATGATCTCTCTTTGCTCACAGGATCTTGCAAGTGCCATGTGACCTCTACAGTACTAGTCTAGCGTTTCCTGACCCCTACAGATGTCACATGACCCATACACTGCTGATTTATCATCTGCTGATCTTTACAAATTTCTTCCATTATCATATAATGCCTATGTAGTGTCTTTTAATTCCTGTAGGTGCCATTTTGATATCTTTTAACCTCTAATCTGTACAGTGCTATTATAGCATCTTTTGACATTCTTGAATGCCATTTGACCCTTGCAGTGCCTGTACAGTATCAATTGGCTTCTATATACCCATATAGTGTCAGTTTAGCATCTTTTGATCCTTACAAGTTCTGTATATGCCATTTAGTACCCAGACAACATCATTTTACTCCTGCTAGTAACATATGACCCTTAGAGTACCATTTTAATGTATTTTGACCTCTACAAGTGCCATATGACCAATATAGTGCAATTATAGTATATTTTGCTCTGGCGTGTACCATATGACAGAACAGTATATGTGGAGCATCTTTTACCATTCAAAGAATGTTAGTCTCTATAATGCTGTTATAGTATATTCCAACCTTGAAAGAGTGTTAGATAGTTCCTACATTGCCAGTGCTGTGCATTTTGATCTTTCATACTGTCAGATAGTCTTTGCAGTGTCATTACAACGTTTTTCATTTTGGACAGAGTGCCTTGTTTATACTTGGGGCGAGGGCAAGAAGGGTCAGTTGGGTCATGAGGGGCTAGAGGCATGGCGAGGACGGCCAACAGTGGTGGAAGCGCTAAAGGGCAAGGCCATCACCCGCGTTTGTGCTGGTGATGGCTTCTCCATATTTGCCTCTGATAATGGCATTGTCATGACCTGTGGCGATGGGACTTCTGGCTGCCTTGGACATGGCAACTGGAATAGCTCTACCAAGCCTAAGCTTATAGGTAAGATGAAGATAATGTGTAGGTTGGATGAGGACACACACACACACACACACAAACACACACACACACACACACACACACACACACACACACAGTATATGAAGTGATATGTGTCTTTTGTTATCCCTGGGGACAGGGAGAAAGAATACTTCCCACGTATTCCCTGTGTGTCGTAAAAGGTGACTAAAAGAGGAGGGAGTGGGGGGGCTGGAAAATCCTCCCCTCCTGTTTCTGCTTTTCCAAAAAAGGAACAGAGAAGGGGCCAAGTGAGGATATTTCCTCTAAGGCTCAGTCCTCTGTTCTTAACGCTACCTTGCTAATGCAGGAAAAGGCGAATATGTATGAAAAAGAAACCTGTCTTTTGTTTAAGAGTATATGGTCATGCATGTCCATATGGTTGCATTAACCTGAAGTTGTAATTTTACAAAAGGCACAAGCATAGAATAAGTGGTGCCTTCTCCCCATCTCCTCCAGAGCAGCTGCTGGCAGTTGATGTGGGCAGCATCAGTTGTGGGAGTCAACATGTAGTGGTGGTATCTGCTGATAGCGTAGTCTTCACCTGGGGCCGTGGTGAGGGTGGCAGACTCGGCACAGGCAATGAGGATGATGTGTGGGTAGACCATTGCTTGACATGCACTACTACTGGCCTTTTTTACACCTTTCTGTCTACACCTGCACCTATTCTGTCTCAATCAGTATTTGAGTTACAGTTAGTTTACATTTCAGTTACTTGCTAGATTAGTCCCTTAGTTCCTCTTTTAGTTAGCATTTTAGTTATTGTTGTAATTTGCAATATTTTGCCTCGCCTCTGCTTTAGTTTGTATCTCAATTATTATTATAGCCTGCTCTTTAGTTACTGCCAAGCCCATACCTTAGTTACTCTCCTAGTCCACTTTATTGTATCCTAATCCATTCCTTATTTTTTTCAGCTATGCATATTAGTTACTGCATAATTTGTGCTTTAGCTAGTATGCACCTGTTATATCTAGTATGCAACTGTTATATCTTAAATTTCTGTTCAGCTATGCACATTGATTATTGCCTAATTTGTTCTTTATCTAGATAAGAGTCCCAGTGTGTGCCTTAGTTGCTATCCTGTGCTTTATGTACAGTCTTAGTTTGCACCTTAGTTACTATCCTACCTGATGTGCACCTTAGTTACTATCCCAGTATTGACCTTTAGTACTATTTAAACCATCTCAGTAGATACTTTATTAGTTTGCACCTTTGTTGTACACATATTTTAATTACTTCCTTTATCTTTGTTTTAGTCACTGTCTTTCATTTTACCTGAGTAACTCTCTCCTAGCTTGCTCTATAGATTCAATTAGTAACTTAGTTATTGTCTGCATAATCTTTATGCTCAGAGACTGCCAGTATCTAACCTTTTTTCTCCCACCAAGACCACTCCAACTACTAAAATTCTACCTGTCCAGCCAAGTCCCTTCCCTTGTCCACCAAGATCCTTTCAAACTCATCAGTACTATCCTCTGGCCACTAAGACTCTTCTCTTCCCTTCATGACTTGTCCATGTCCACCAAGAAGCCCTCAAATGTTAAATGTTAGGACTCTCCTTTGTCTGCCAAGACTCCTTTGTTTGCTGAAACTCTTCCCTACCACCAAACCCCTCCTCCATATGCCAAAATTGCTTCTTCCTTCAAAACTCAGTCACCCATCATTCTTCCACTGAGACTCTCACCCATCAGTATTCTGACTCTCCTATCAAGGCTGTTCTCCTTCCACTGAAACTCTCCATTTCCCATCAAACTCTACTCTTTCTACCAAGACTTTCCTCTGTCCACTAACTCTATCAACTACCAAGACCCTTCCAATCAACCAGGTTCTCTCTAACCCACTTAGACTCTTCCCTGCTTAAGAAAACTCTCCCTTATCCTCCATTATTACCCTCCCACTAATTCTTTCCCCTGATTTAATATTCTCCTTCACCTGCTAAGACTACCCTTTTCCACTAAGACTCTCCTTCAAGCACAAGACTCTTAGTTGTCTACTAAGACTCTCCTATCATACCTCTCCCACAGTCAATAGGACTCTTCTCTTCCACTAAGAACTCCTCTGTGCACCAAGATTCTCCCCATCTCCTCTTTGACCTAATAGTAACCCTCTTAGTTTTGCCTCTAATAGTACACTCCCCATCTTCACATTCCTTTATTCAGTGTCTTTATCAGAGTGCTTTAGTTTTTCCTCTTTACCTTCATTCCATGTCATCAGTCTCCCTCACACACATCATTGTCCATCATCCTCCCAGCATACACCACTCTCTCATACCACTCCCTCATTACTTCATCAGTCCTCCTTCTGTCTAATCTCTCAACTCTCCTTCATCTCACTCTACCCCTCTCTGATTTTCATCACTTACTTCCTGTATCCCCTGTCTTTTACTCATTACTCTTTCTAGGTACTCCTCCTGTTTCTCTTTCCTTGACTTTACATGACTGTTCTTCCCATCTCATTACTCAACACTTTCATTACTCCCTTTTTGCAGGTGCCTGCCTACAGAAATGCAGCTACCAGAGGATGTGGTGGTGACCAACGTGAAGTGTGGTGGGGATGGGACACTTCTTATCACTGACCAGGGAGCCATGCTTGCCTGTGGGAGAAACACCAGGAACAAACTTGGCCTTAGTGAAGCTGGTGGTTTTTTTAGTATGAGGTTCAAGGTAACTGGATACTTTGTTACCTGTTTAGTATTGTGATCCATGATGTTTACCTTTTCAGGTCCTATTCAAATTTTCTAGACCATCTTTAAAAGTATTCATTCATAGTTTGAGATTCAGAGGTAGCAAAACTCTTGTTTATCATTTTAATATGAGGGTAAAGGTTGTACTCTTTAACATCCTAAATGTTAGCTAAATTCAAGGTAGCCACATTTTTTTTACTTCCATCATTAGCATCAGGATTGCTCAGTTGTTATTTGCCTCATGTATTTCATGTATGAGGTAGATGAGCTTTAACACTTCTTAAACGTAAGGCACAGAAGTAATAGACCTTTAATTTAACTCTTTAGTGTGAGCTTCGAGGTAATGGGACATTTGTTAACCATTTGAATATGAAGGTCAAGGGCTCATATTTGACTTACTGTTATGATGTTTAAAGTAATGGGAAACTATTAACTTTTTAGCATTGATTCGTTGTAATAGGAATGATGTTTGTGTAACTGTTTGAGTGTGCCTCATGGGTAGAAAATTTAAAGTAGTCAAATTATTAGCCACTTAGATCTCGTTTGTATGCTCGCATATTCAGTTGTTGACTAATTAGTGTGAAGTTCATAGCAGAATACTGCTAGAGCGGCCTTCTTGTTTGATTAATTGATTTATATATCTTAATGTTAAGACAGAGATAACTGTTTTGTAATTAATTTATTAATCATTATTTGTAATAGTTTATACTTCCAGCTGCAATAAATTTACCACAAACATTATAAGAACTGCTATTTCTAATACTGTTACTACATTGCACTGTCAGCAATAGCTTCTACTAATGTTAAATCTTTTAAACTAACTACAACAGTAAAGGAGTAAGGCTTTTCATTCCATTAAACACTACAACCATCACAGAAAGAAGTGGACAAGGCATTGGTTGCAACCCGTGTGCGAAGTGTTGGCTGTCGTGTGGTAGATGTGGCCATGGGTCCTTCACACACAGCTGTTCTAACAGAGACTGGCCAGGTGAAAAGACATTTGCTGTCATTTTGTAGGCTAAGGAATCTTGTCTTTATAAAAGGATTCACAGTGTAATGTTAAGAGTTTTGCTGAAATGGAAGATTATAAGGTTTATAAAACTAATGTGTGTGAGGGAGATTTGACGAGGAAATGTAAAAGTCTGTTTTAAGAGATCTTATCCCTGGGGATAGGGGAGAAAGAATACTTCCCACGTATTCCCTGCATGTTGTAAAAGGCGACTAAAAGGGGAAGGAGCGGGGGGCTGGAAACCCTCCCCTCCAGTTTTTGCTTTTCCAAAAAAGGAGCAGAGAAGGGGCCAAGTGAGGATTTTCCCTTTAAGGCTCAGTCCTCTGTTCTTAACGCTACCTCACTAATGCGGGAAAAGGCGAATATGTATTAAAAAAAAAAAGAGATCTTGTGTGTAAGGGATGTCTCAGTTGAAAAATAATAGGAATAGGTGAACTTTTGATACATATAAAGGAAGCATATACCATTCCAGAGTTCGTTTGTCCTGCAAGGTTGTGAGAGAATCTCGAGGATCCCCGGTGTTAGTAACAATAAACCCCTTGCCTTCTGGTGACATAAAAGTCTTCCATCCCTTGATAACCATCTCTGTGGTCCTTACTGCTTGCTGATTTGACCAATGTTTACCTGCTGACCAGTCAGCAGTTCCCATTTGGTGAGATATCATCATCCCAATGGATATCAGAATGATAATGACCCATCTCCTAATAATTCTCAGGATTATGGCTGTGTTTATGGTATATTCCAGCTTTATTTTTCTAACTTCTTTTACCCAACCATGAATGATTTTTTTTATGAAATGATTAAGGTTTGGTGTATGTATGTACTTCTGAATTATATTTATGGGCATTACTAGACTTTTCCTGCTTGTGGTTACAACATTAGAGAAAAGTCACCTTTGGCAAGGTTGTATCATCACAGTATGATCTCATAAAAGAAATTCTCAATTAAAAAGACCCCATCATGTCCCTGCAGTTGATTTTAGTACAGCCTGGAAGCTACAGGAGCCCCTGCAGAAGTATTTCTTAGGGTTGAAAAATGATAATAGTAATAATAATGATGGTAATGATAATTATTACTATTTTTGTGCAACACCTAATCTGTTGAGTTTATCTTTAGCTCTCTTCCTTTGTTTCCTTTTGTGCCCTGGTTCTTGTTTGCTTTTTTTTTCCATCTTAGAGGCTTTCATTTAATTGGGATTGAGTAAATTGGGGTGATATGGTATATAAGGGTAGACCTGCTGTAGTTAGTTAGGCACATTTAGGCAGTAGCATGTGGTAGAAACATTAGGTAGAAGTAGTAGGTAGGCACATTAGGCAGGAGCATTAGGTAGATGCATTCATTAGCAACATTAGGCAGGAGCCCTTGCAAACTCTGTGCTAGAGTTGAGTTGCCCTCTGCCAGTGGCCTGTTAAGGGTGAGGGATTAAAGGGGATGAGGTGGCACTTGATTTCACTAGTTGTGTAGACTCTATTACCATGGCCACCCTCTTGAGGGGGTGAGTCCCAGCTACCTGTTTATTGATTCATCTTTAATGTTTGTAGCTTTATGTTTAGCATATTTCAAGAACAGTATTGTTATGAATTTTTATTCTAATGTTAGTATGATACAGTGTGTGTGTTCATTGCACATACTAATTACTAATTTGAAAATAGAGAGGAGTAGATAAGACGAGTAATGGTTAATCTGATTATTTATGTGAAACAAACAAGAGAAGATAGAATGTGATGGCTGTTTTCATTGATTAACAGAACTAAGTAAAACTTTCTCTTTCCCTTAAACTTTAAAAATTTTGATAGGTGAAGGCATTTGATGTATCGTGAATGTGTTGGTGGATCAATAATTATCTGGTTGTGAATGTTTATTTTGTCTCATGTCCCTTGGACAAGCATTAACAGCTGTGGCATCACCCTACAGTTGCTGACTTTTGGCCGTAACAGTGAGGGTCAGCTGGGGAGGGGTAACTGCCGGTCTGTCACACAGCCAGTCCTTGTCAGGAGCATGTCATCCAAGGTCATCACGGTAAGCTGGTCAGTGTATTCAACAGCACCTTTTTTGTTCTTTTAGTGACCAACCTGGCATGGGCAGTGAACATGCCCCAATCAAGTCCATCTCGGGGAAAGAAAAAATAAAATTAAAAGAAAATAGGAATTAATTAGGGCTCCACAAATGTTTGCAGACCTGATTCAGGAAGAAAAGTCATATTAAGAGGGAAAGAAAAAAGTAGGAAGGATTTTCCACAGCTTAACTATTTGAGGGAAGAAGGGCAGAACAATCCTCGAGTATTGGACTGCTTGTATAGTTTATGTCCTTTATTGATGAAATAGGTTAACCATTATTGGTGAAATAGGTGTAACCAGACTCTGCTTGCATGAGGTTAAACTTTGAGTGAAAAGTAGAGTCTCATCAAAGAACTTCTCACTCCAAAGGAGTCCTGCCACTGGAAGTAATATAGTTTTGGGTTGCAGATGCCTCTGGAAAGGAAGCCCTGGGTAACACCAGGGCCCTTTTTCAGAAAGGGGTCCTAGGGCAATTATATATGAAATTAGTAAAATTGGTATTAGTGAACTCCACTTTTGAGGTTACACTGTGAGTGAAAAGTCACATCTGGCGAGGTTGTATCTTTGACATATGATGAAATAGAGAACTTTTCATTTCAAAGGAGTCCATCCTGTCCCTGCTTCTGAATATTGTGTTGCTTTAGGCTGTGGAAGCCCTTAGAAATGAGTCCAGGGCAACACCTGGATTCTTTCAAAAAGGGATTCTGGGGTATTTGGTTTTAAATGAAATGGTAAAATGGATGTTACTTAACCCTGCCTGTTTTAGGTTTCATCTCACTCATGCAGGATTGTATCATCATCATCGTGGAAAGCAGTACAGTCTTGTTCAAAAAGAATCCATCCTTTCCCAACTCCAGAGTGGAATGCAACCTTGAAGCTGCAGGAGCCCCATATAAGATTGTATAGGCATGTACTTGGAGAACTGGGAAACCTAATCCCAAAAGTGAAAACTGGCAATAGGCAGAAAATTTTTACTGGGTGACACCATTTCATGATGATATATATAAGAAACACTGCTTTCAAGGCAATTTGGCACTAACATCCTTCTCCCCTAGACATTTCAAAATCAGACCATCTCCACACCTTCAGGTATTCAAGACCAGCAGAAATGCTCAAATTACTTGAAGAATTTTCACCCTTATTCTGTGGCATTGCTACTATCCAAGCTTTGCCCTATTTGTGAAATATCATCAGGCATTCTAAAAAGTATAAGTTTGTCATTACAGTAAACAAGAAAATAATTTTCTAAGTAGAATAATATACCGCTCAGTAAGGTGAAACAGTAATTTCGCTTGCTATGTACCCTTTAACTTGTGCTGCTCATTGTCAGACATACTCCAGGATTATTCTCAGGCATGGGTAGTGGCATGTGTGGTATTTGGGAGTGCTTTTTTTACAAACAATTAAGATTATCAAGGATTTTCATCAGTCAGTAAAGCCTTTTACCTTGTAAGGGTGACACAGGCTTAGTTGACATATCCTCATACAGTAAGACTTGTATGGAGAAAATATAGGCTGTAGTGTCTGGAAACAGGGTGTGGGTTGTTCTATTAACTATTTGTACGGTACGGGGAGAGAGTTCTATACTCTTGTAGTCCTGTTTCCTGAATTTTCTCTTCCATCAAGTGACTTTTTAAACCTTTAAGGTGCCAGCATTCACTGCCTCCTTGGTTAATTTGTTCCAACCATCCACCACCCCAACACTGAACCAGTACTTCTTAACATCCTTTCTAACTTGCTTTTTACTCAGCTTTTTGTTATGGGCTCTGGTTACAATGGTGCTACATCTCATGAAGAACTGTTCCATATCAGTATCTCCCTCCTCATTTCCATGGTGGACAGGTTTGTAGCATTCAGCCTCTCATTGTAGCTGAATTCTCTTAATTCAGGCAGCATCTTAGTTGCTCTTACTCTTCTCTGTATCCTCTGTACATCCCAGCTGCAGTGAACAGAAAAAAAAATCAGATTCATATACACCACAGCTACAAAGCAGAAAGAACATTGGGATATACATTATAAGCCCCAGCAGCAATGAAAGGGACGAGTGTTAGTATAGTTGTCTTATAAGTTAAAACCGAGTGTAATATTCAAAAGAAGATTAGGTGTCAAGGCTTGAATAGGGATAGAAATATGCAAATGCATGAAAACTGTAAAAGATAATGAAGTGGGAAAAACACAAACTGTTAAAGGATAGTATTGAATCACAGAATATGTTGCAGGTTACTAGATAGTAATTGGGAGATAGGACAGTTCTCTCATTTATTTCATAATATTGGACTTAGCTTGATATCTGAATGAACATTATGAAATTTTTCTTTCATATTGGTGACTGGCTGAGGTGACGTCTCTCACTGTTGGTTTAGGATACCATAAGTCTGTTAAGTTTGAAATGCAGAACATGTAGTGTTAGACAGTGGGTCCAGTAGAGACTAGATATCATGATTCCATTTGTAATAAATTTTTATGTTTTAAAGTTTCTGAATTTTTTCATCTGTTTGCTGTTTACTTTCACATTCAAGACTGAATTTATCTTTTCTCAGTGTGTTCTGGAAAATATAAATCCCCTTTAATTTTCATGCTTTTATCTTATACTAGTCATGGATACTGATTTCATATACTTGTTTTCTCTTTAAGAGTTCCTCCTCTTTTCTTTCATTTTTCCTCTTTTTACTCTTAAGAAACATAAATGACCCAGTATATATACTCTGATCTGAAGTTAGTGATGAAAGATGTGAGTATTTTTTCATTTCTTTCAGATGGTACAGTGTGGGTCAACATTTACAGTCGCAGGGACGTTGGAGAATGCTCTTTACCTGTGGGGAACCAGGGCTGTCAGCCCCTTCACCAGGCCCAACACACAGGTACCTTCACCTTCTTGTTTCAGTCCTATCATAAGCTCCCTCTCCTGGACAAGCCTATAGATGCCATTCACACATCTCACTCAGTTAATTGTGTTGTACTGTACACATGAAATACTGTTAATCTTCTCATGCTGTATGTGCAGTGTACACTCAGGTACAATACAATTACATATAACAGACAGTTAGTCCTGTCATGCTATACACCCATCATACACTTAGTTATGTTGTGGTGCACATGCAACAGACATTGCTCCATTATTACACAGTGTACAGTGTCTGTAAAAAGCCTTGTCCACCCCCATATATTTTCAAAAGTGATGCTGGCTCAGGTTTATTGTGGGTGTAAGCATATGATGCTCTCAGGGTGGAATCATTGTACATCTTGTTGTTAAGACTAGTTTTCTAATGGTGTGAGCTCCAGCAACCCACATCAGTGTGCCTCAGGCTATTTTTAATGAAGGATGTCTTTTCTATGCTCTCCCTGGTTGCCACTTCATTTTGGGAATTCCTTCTCTGGGCACTGTAGTTCTTCCACCTTTGCTTCAAGATGGCTGGCTCTTGTCTTTCTGAGGAGAAGAGAGCCTGAATTCTTGCCTGGAAGTAAGAAAATGTGGGCATGCATGAGATTTCTAAGCACAATGGGTGCTCAAAACACATGATCAGGCAGCTGCTTCCTGCTGCACCTCATCAGTACCTTGCCTCATTCAGGAGATCAAGACCCTATGGACCCAAAACATGGACCTAGACTACTTAAGGATCCTTGCCAATTCCATGCCCAGACATCTGCAGATGGTAATCAAGGTCAAAGGAGAGATGACAAAGCCCCTCCCACAACTCTTCCCTCTCTGTGAGACCTTCCTCTTTTTCTATTCACTATACCAACATTCGTGGTCTCTCTAGTAACCTCGCCTCAGTT